>WEKX01008316.1:8390-57053 GCA_013390025.1 Pitta sordida | reverse complement strand
CAACTGAACACCCTCAAGGTTTCTGAACAGAAGACCAGAGGTCACATTTTTACTATCCTTTAGTGTTGACTGAACCAGGAGCAAGCAATGCTGACCAGACATCATACAGAGCAGAAGCAATTTTGATGGCGCTCCACTTCAAGTGACAAACTTCAAGAAGGACACTCAGGCTCCATCAGGAAACTAGGAGAATCACATCAGTGCTGGGAGTCTGCAGGCTGAATATGCAAAGACACCACCCTGCCCCTTCGTAACCCCCCCTCTGCACTCCTGCACCCCTCCCCCCCAAAAATCTTGTGGTCCCAAAAATGCTGCCAGCAGACAGAAGTTGCTGGAAGAAATAAACAGCAAGCCTTAAAGCCTCCTTTTCAGACAGACACAATTTCTACCCCCCATTTGATATCTGGTGAGTAGTTAGGTCTTGGAGATATCCCAGAAAGACTGTTCCCAAAGAGTGGCACATACATATCAGAGAAACTCAAATACATACCTAAAAAAATGCGTTAATTTTGAAAGATCACTTTCAATTAGATATTTTTTGAATTCCTGTCATCACCTCTTCTCCCACTCTGCCCTCACTCACCAGTTCTTGGTCTAGCTGACAGACAAAGGCAGGGGAGGGAGCTGACTTGCAGAAGAATAACACCAAGCCTACAGCTCTTTCTCACAACCAGGACAGAACTGCAAATGGATTAACAGCGTAGATGAGCATCTCAAATCATATTAACAAATACTCTGCGCTATCTTCTCCTGCAAACTGCACCTTCTGTACCACATTATATACTGTCAATAATAACGGAAGAATCACTGGAGTTATAGAAAGGTCTTTGAAGACAAGGGCCAGGTCACTTGTCCCAAAATAATTTTTCTGAAATGAGATGAGAATTTCTGCAGTGTAAAAGTTCAGTCCTCCCATGCTTCAGAGCCAAAAGTTCTCATCTTTGCAAGAAAGCAATCCAAGAAGAGCAATTATCCATAGAAAACACACGTCTTTAAAAGATTCTGCTTTATCTTATTGCAGCACCAATCACTGTCCAGATGTGCAGGGCACTATATGCTTCAGTATACAGGTAGTTCATAGATATGGACATCAGCAAGATTTTAAAAGTGAAACAAGGCTTTAGTAATCACAGAATCACAGAATATTATGAGTTGGAAGGGACCCACAAGGATCATCTAGTCCAACTCACCATCTAACACCCGTACAGAGACTGAAAGCCCATCCCAGAGCGGTAACACAAACCTAGTTCCCTCACAGTCTAGCAGGCCACTCCGAGCCGGAAGGGACTCAGGACCATCCAGCCCTACACCCCCTAGTTAGACCATGTCACTAAGCTCCTCATCGAGCCTTCTCTTAAACACCTCCAGGGACGGTGACTCCACCACCTCCCTGGGCAGTCCATTCCAATGTGCAATCACTCTCTCTGTGAAAAACCGCTTCCTAACATTAAGATTAAACCTCCCCTGGCGTAGCTTGAGGCCGTGCCCTCTCGTTCTGGTGTCATCAGCCTGGAAGAAGAGGTCCACGCCCACCTGGCTGCCACCTCCCCGCAGGTAGTTGTAAACAACAATGAGGTCACCTCTGAGCCTCCGCTTCTCCAGGCTGAACAATCCCAGTTCCTGTAGTCGCTCCCCATAGGGCCTGCCCTCCAGTCCCTTCACCATCCTCATTGCCCTTCTCTGGACCCTCTCAAGCAGCTCATGGTGAACTTTTCTAACAATTTAAACACATCTGATTTTTAGAAGTGGGGTTTTCGGGATTTTTTTCTACTCTTCATTATGTAAAATCAAAAATTAAATACAACCAAAGCAGTGGGTTGGCGCTTGCTGGAATAATGATCACAGAAAATAAATAAGCAAGAATACACAAGTTAAATGCTTATCAGAGCATTTTGACAAGAACCAAGCCTCTAATATTACTTTACTTCTTTGAAAGCAGCAAAAGAAGGCAAATAATAACCTGTGGGGGTGTTAGCCTGATCTGACAGATCCATGCTTTAGAAAGTTGGCAGCAATCTCTACGCCTTGCCATCATCACCCTTCTCTGAGCTGACCCAGCCGGCAACTTCTTCTCCTTCTTCATCACTATGCTGATCCACAGTCTTCTTGCCTCCTACCAATCCCAGGGCCTGATCCTGCCTCATCCCTGCAGCTAACTGGGAACTCATCCATGTATTATTCCTTACTTAACTAGTCATACAGGGGTAGGTGAGGATCAAACTAACATGCAAGTGTCATTCTCTCCTAACTGTAAATCACTACTACATCACTGACATGTCTTCAGCAAACAATCTTGAAATAGAAATAAGAATCAGTGACAGCCCATTACACATGGAAGAAATAATTGCTCTCTCTAAGTGCTCACAACTCCCCTCAGGATGGCAAGGTTTTTATTTTTTTTTGAGATGGTTAGGGTGGCTTGTTTTTTTTCCCAAAACCCTCTAACTAGATACTGGAAGGACCAGCCAAACCATGTTTTGCAGTTCTTTTGTACTCTCTGTCCTTCCCATGGGGTAAAGACAATCAATCACAGTGGCTTGATAGCATACAGTATCACAGTGGTAAGGTAGAGATGACTGATAGCCAGGTATCACCCACATTGTCTTCAACAGTGCTTAGTTATCCATATTAATGAGACTAAAAGCCGGTGTCAGGGCCTAACACTTTTCTTTGGAGCAGAGTAAACACACAAGCCTCCGAAGTACGTATCTGCACCCATAGGTACTCCCCATACTTAATCACCAATCTGTTTTGCCACAGTATCTTCAATATTTAACAGTGCTCATGATTACTGCTTGTTTTAGTCAAACATGCTAAATTATGTAGTATAGCATGCTTTTTCTCCCAAAATGAGGATGGCTAAAGATAAATTAAGATTTTCAAACCAAAGTATTGGGGCAAAAAGAGCTTCCAAACAAAATACTGGCATTTTCTTTAAATAGCCAAGAACCTAGTCCTACCTTTCCCTTTCATATGTTCATGTAGCCTGTTTTTTCTGACTAGGACAAGCAAACAGAGAATTTCAAAAACAATTCCCATTAATAACTTGAAAAACAGATGAAAGTTTGTTCTAAAAGTTCTAGATATTCAGCTGCTGAACTATTTCTTGAATAACCACATATCAGGACTTCACAGTAAAACAACAGCCAATCAAAAAGCTCTCCTTACCGGTTTTAAGACAGGTAAAGGGTCTTCAAAAAAGCCCTCTAATTTTTATTGTCTTCCTTCACTGTGCAATACACAAGGCAACTGCTAATCATGAAGACAAAATAGGTACCAGGTTCCATCTTAACACTATTTCCTGGAATTGTGCACTTCTTCAAGATACATCTACCATGTGTTTCCCTTTCTGAAGCTAACATTCACAGAATCACAGAATATTCTGAGTTGGAAGGGACCCACAAGGATCATCGAGTCCAACTCCTGAACGGCACCACTGCCTCCTTGGCGGGAATCGAACCCCCGGTCTCCTGCATGAGAGGCGGGGACACTCACCTCTGTACTAAAGTGGATTTCTTAATTTTATTTCATATTTTTGAGCTAGCTTTTCTCAATGAGTAACATCAAAAGAAAGTAAAACAGGACTGCATTCTTGAATTTAGTTACAAAAAAAAAAGCCATTAACCTGAATAAAAATATATGCTGTCAAATGGGGCCAGTGCATTTGAAGTTTTAAAAAAGGATTATGCAATTAAGTGATAAGTAACCCACTGATACATATATTTAGCACATGAAGGAGTAAGAAATATACTTCAAAAATTCATAAACATAAGCTATAAAATCCTAATGCATGTTTTATAAATCCTAGCCTGTTGCATATGCGTTCTGCAATGGCAATATTTTATTCTGTAAAGTTTCAGATTCTCCATGATTGCACTACATTAATGCATTTTAATGGTACAGTTGCTAACTGTTGGATACTAGTATTTCTGAAATTGGCACAAAAGTAACAAAGAAAACAATGGTTTTAGAAGATAAAGCTCTTCAAAGCTCTTTTACCCCCAGATGTAATTCCTAGACACTAGAGGAAAAAAAAGATGTGTTAGCATGGAAAGAGATTATTGTTTACCCAATGAGCCTGTGTGGAAAACCCAATGCTGACAACAGTATTCACAAAATGATATATTGAAGGATCAACCTTTATTTTTCCTGTGGTGGAATACATTATTTATTCTAGCAATGCAGTTCTAGCCAAGATAAAGATTTGCTTTATTCTTAATCTCACTGGTATTAATTTATTTTACAATACCTTGGAGTACTGTAGGCATTTTAGTTTTCCTTTAACGAGAGCTACACCTCACCAGATGCTGCTCCCAAATAAAGGCTGATTTATGTCAACAGCATAAGAACCAAAGGGCACCCAGCTGAGACATCAGGACAGTAAGTTAAGGAGCATTCTCAATGGAGTGAAAAGATTTAACTTCAGATAGGAAAGAAGATATGAGAAAGGTCATGATAAAATGGTGAGGCTATTCAATGAGAACTCTTGTCTAGCTTGAGGTACTCCGGTTTAAAACCAGCTGCATACTGTAGCTAATATGTTGCAGATACCAGGAGTGGATCTCAAGAACAGGTTACTGAATGAGTAAGAGTCATGTGTTACTTAAGCAGGCTGAGGTGGGGTGGAGCAGAGGGGAAAAAACGGTCAGAGAGAAACAAAAACAGATCACACCTTAGGCTGAGTCAGGACAAGCTTTGAGACATCAGAGTTTCAGACGGAAAAGGTCAAAACTGATCATCCCGTTTGTTCATCCAGAAGAAATGAACTCTACCTGACCAGACTAACAAAAATGATGGTCTGATCTGCTGCCAGAGACCTCCTGCAAAAGAAATCCCACATCTGTCCCAAAGATAAACTAGTAGAAGTCACATCCCACCAAATTTAACCTGAACCTGTTCAGCTGAAACAAATTCGGTTTCTCTTGTCCTACCCATTACAAACCTGAATAAAAATTTATTCCTTTCTTCTCTGGTGGCTGTAGGCCAATCCAATCCTCTATCCTACATCCAAGTCCATCAGCCGTTCCACACAAGATGTAACTTGCCTTTGCAAAGCTGACCTCTTTAGATTCTGATAGATATAATCAAGATACGTATAATCAAGCTCAGTAAAACAAATGCAGCTCTACCAGCACTGTCAGGGCCACCAACTCAGCAGGGAAATTGATCAATTTGAACAGTAGTCTGATGGCGTAATTCAGCTCTCACACAAGTGCCCCTACTCCCATTAACTCCAGAACCTACAGTCTTGCTCTGGGCTTTTCAGAGTCTGAAACATGAACCCGACCAGCACTGCTTTAAAACACAGTTTAGTTAAATACCACAAGGGTCGTGTGCAACTGCATTATTAACCTCTGGTATCTTTTAAGACTTGTGTTGAAATTACACTATACAGTATAAGCATGCCTGACTCTGGAACATTAATAGGCAGCATAACCAAAAGAAAACACATTATCATGGCCCCACGGGATATGAGTAAAAATGACCAGAAGAACCAGGAAGAGGATCACAGAGGACAGAAGTTTATATATAGAGAGAGAGACATTGCATCTCACCTTAATAAATCTAAGTGGGACATCTTTCCCCACCCCCCAATATGTTTCAACTCTGTTGAGCTCATCCCACAAATTGTTAATGTAAAATTCCCTTATTCTGTTTATAACAGAAAATTTTAATTTCTACTGCTTAGATTTGGATTACTCAGTTTACTTCAATCACTTACAAGTTTCTTACTAATGCACAAAAACATGTATATATAAACAAAGCAGACAAATTGCATTATTAAATATGTCATTAACATATTTTTTCACTTACTCAAGGATTACTTATTTATATCCTGCTTCCTGCTATAGTATGCACTGCATTCTTGCATATGTGTTGGTTTGGGCTGGGATAGAGTTAATTTTCTTCACAGTAGCATGTATGGGCTATGTTTGGTATTTGTGCTGAAAAGTGTCAATAAAATAGGGATGTTTTCCCTACTGCTGAGCAGCCCTTATAGAGAGTCAAGGCCTTTTTAACTCTCACTCCACCAATGAGGAAGCTGGCAGTGCACAAGGGGTGTTAAGAGGGGACACAGCCAGGGCAGCGGACCCCAACTGACCAAAGTGTTGTTTCATACCATATGGCACATAGAGCTGGAGAAAGAAGGAAGGGAGGGACATTCAGAGTGATGGCATTTATTTCCCCATGTAACTGTTACATGTGACAGAGCCCTGCTTTCCTGGAGATGAGATGGAGGTGCTTTCCCACAGGAAATGGCAAAGGAATTCCTTGTTTTGCTTTGCTTCCATGCACAGCTTTTGTCTTTATCTCAACCCATGAGTTTTCTCATTTTTATCCTTCTGATTTTCTCCCCCATCCCACTGGGGAAAGGGGAGTTAGCAAGCAGCTGAGTGGAGCTTAGTTGCTGCCTGGGGTTAAACCACAAAGCATATTCCTCCGATTTCATTTTCTACACTGGTTACAGATGAGCAGCAGCATTTGCAGGAAAAAACCTACAGGCTGCCAAAAGTACTGCCCTGAAAATGCCAATTATAATTACAACTACATGACACAGCTCAATGGTGCCAAGAATCCTCCTTGTCCTTTCACTACCCCCTATCCTTCCCCTTTATTTTATTTCTCTCCCTGAGGGCAAACACCGCCTCCAATCCAGGATTCCTGTGTAAAATCTCTGTCTGAAATAAGATTGACAGATAGCAACACGAATCTATTCACAAATCGTGCTGAGTAATCTAAACACTTGTTATTTCTGACTTCAAAGAGATACCCTAGGGTACCTGTCCTCAAAATAAAAATGAGCCAGAAATGCTGCTTGGGAAAAAACCCAACGAAACAAAACAACAAAATCCCCTCAACAACCAAACAAAAATCAAACCAACCAAACAAAAAAAATCAAACCCACAAACATCCTACATAAACGAGAAGCAACTTGAAGAATCAGTCTACCTGAATTTACCTCCTCACTTTCAGTATTTGGTCTTATCAACCACCCAAAGACAGGACAATGGCTTTCCCTCCTTGCTGTTCACATGCAAAGAATCATCTAGCTCTCTCACAATTCTTCATTCATTGCAGAAAATTATTATCTCCACAGGACCATGTTCTTTAGTACATGTTTATTTTCCAGTCTGAGCTTAAAAAAAACCCCAAAAGCCACCACATGGAGCTGTGCAATGAGCCACAGCACAGAGCCAATACCCCAAGGATCACAAAGGCTTTCCTGTTCTGTGATACAGGAAGATCAGGGAAATCAGTGGGAGGTGGAGGAGATGGAAGAGAACTCGTTTCACAAAAGCAAAGCAGGTGTGTGGTGCTCCAATCTGAGCAGAAAAAGCATATTTCTAAGCTGTAAAGGAAGAAGTTATAAAATAAACACTGAAAGGAAGGAGGGTCTGAAACAACAATCAGCACTATTATACCCACTGAAACAAAAAATGGACATAATTGTTGGATAAATCAAGTCAGCTAAAGAAAGATTTTATTTCAATCAGCAACTTTGGCAATTATCTGGATATTGTTAAAAGTAACTTGGTTTTCACTTGTCCAGACCAAGCAAAACAGAATACCATAGGCTCACAGGGGGCTCTGTAGCTTCTGTCCCTGCTATGGCTTTGCAGGGACTTGAAATGCATCATAGTCTCCTGTCAAATCAAGGGAGAAAGAGAAGGCAATATAGTCTGCAAGCACTGCCTGACTTCACCCAACTATTTCTTTAAAAAAACTTACTCTTGTTCCTACTTCTGTGAGCTTCCATATGATAAAAATGTATGTTTAGCAAGGAGAAGCACAGGCAGTTTCTGCAGGTCAGAGCTAGCCAGTGTCACAGCCGTGTAGATCACAGAATCACAGAAACAGTAAGGTTGGAAAAGATCACAGAGATCATCGGGTCCAACCTATCACCTATCAGATAATGCATACATAAACCTCTGATGTGTCCAGTTTGGGTAATCCTAAGCAGTGCCCCAGGAATCAGTCCAGAAGTGAAAGATTTTGCAGATCTGCTGTACAAGCACAGCCTTTAATAGAAAACATGACTGGTTTTGTTGACGTGCTTGGAGAGCCTCCTACTACACAAGAGGGATCAGACTATTCTGATGTATCCTCTGGTAATTACAATTACCTCCTTCAAGTTACAGTAAGTTTACATGAGCTGCAAAGCAAAAAAAAAAAATTGTCCCTTTGGCATACAGTAACAGGATCAATTTCTGACTTCATTGTCAAAGGGGTAGAATGTTCCATGCTGACCACGCTCTGTTGGCAGGCTGAGAGTCCCTTTTCTGAGGCTTTATAAACTACAGCAATACCTCGCTGCATTGCGACCCCTTCACTGCAACCATGCTGGTTTGCGAGAAATTTTTCTCGCAAATCTGCCTCAGTGATTTGTGGAGTTTCCCGGCCGACGCATGCACAGTGCCTCTGCTTCGCTGGGGGGTGGTGCTGGTGCTCCCTGTGGGGCGGGACTGGCTCGACCCCAAAGGGAGGGCGCGTGGTGCCTCTTGCTCCCATGGCATTATGGTCCTGCAGTGCCATGCCCCAGTCCCTGCCCCGCTCCGGTGCGTCTCCATGCCTGGTCCCTACAGTGGGAGGCTCACAGCATGACATGTCCCAGGCGTCTGCTGAGACTCAATGCAGCACCACCACAAGTCACACCGTCCCCTGTTACTCTAAGCCCAGCTGGGGGACTGACCCTTGCCGGATGCGTGTTACTGTTTCCATGGCTACAGGTGAGGAAGGTGATGCAGTCTGTGCCTGGGGACTGTGTACCGGTGCACCTGGTGATGATGTAGCCCCAGGGAAAGTGCACCATGAAAGTGGGGCTGGGCGGGCCATGGCAGCGGTGGGGCAAGCGCTGTGTGCTGGGACAAGGTAGCGGCGGGACGTGCCCACAAGTTAAGGTTTCCCAGGCTCCACGAGCGCCAACGTGAGCCCCAGGACACCCCTTCCCCACCACGGCCCCAGAGCTTCCCCACCGCAGAGGCAGTGCAAGCATGTGTGGTGGCAGCAGCCCGGCAGTGGCTGTGGAAGCAGCAGTGCAGGCGAATTCTCTGGGGGTCTCCCCAGGCAGAGAGGGTTCAGAAACGCTTCTCTTTTCTCCCCTGTGCTGTGAGAGCCCGTGGGGAGGAGCGGAAAATGCTCCCCAGTACTCCTGATTGGGTAGGGGTGGAGTGATGGCCATGGCCTGTGTGCATATTAATGACCCGCACGTGTTTGAGAATTAGATGTTTCGCGAGACCTCAGGGAGACCCGTTCCTCGCAAAGGGTGAGGTATTACTGCATATGTCATTTCTGCTCTTTTCCTTGATGGGGGACTGTGCAGGCAGATATAGAGACCTCGAAAATTTTCCCTAGGAGGACATCCTGAGACAACCAATTCGTATGAGAAATGCCTCAAAATACTAGAGAATGCCTGTATTTGATCTCAATTAAAGTTCTCCCCTTCTCTGAAGTCAAATCCTGAAGCGCGAATTACTTAAAATATTTATATTAGGTAGACCTTTTAAAAAACATTAAGCAAAGATTGTAACTGCAGAATAGTTGATTTCAGAGCAGATATGGCAGTTACAGAAGCAAGTTTGGAAAGATCTTTTTGAGTACTTATACAGCAAATATATTAGGGGAAAAAAGAGACAATTGGACTAACCTCCTGAATTTTTATGTTGTTCCACGGAAACAAAGAAGATTAAGAAGGAACTTCTGGAAATTTGGAAACCAACTGTTTAAATCACTTTAAAGAAAAAGTGGAAGTTAATTAAGGGGAAAAAAATTCTCCCTATTGAGTCAGTAACCTTTAATTTGGCATTCATGAGTGTACCTCCAGGTACACTTTGGAAACTGCACTTGTAAATATAGAAAGGTTTCCCTAAATTAAGAAAAGATACAACTAAGGCTTATAGGCTAGTTAGCTTTTCATTTATTCATCTAACCATAGAGACTTAGAAGCAGCCTGAACTCCTCAGGTCTAGCTGATATTCCTGTAAGGGCATTGGGATATACAGCACCACAGGAAAAATACCAAGAGATGTTCAAAAAGGCAAACACTATACATTAAGAAGTGGGCATTGGTATCTTTATGGTGTGTCATGGTACTAAAATACTGCTCTGCCAGCATATCTGCCACTGTTTGTTCTGATCCCTACACAACCACAGGGAGCAAGTTTCATTCCCAGCTTTAAATCAATAGATAAAAAAAGGTAATAGACTAACTGCAACAGGATTAGATCTTGAACTGAGTTGAAAAGAAAATCAGTTCCCTCTGTAACTTTTACATTCCTGATGTAACCAGTGGCTGTAAATGTGCAGCTTGTGTGAGGGAGGTTGCTACTTTTACAGCCTTCATTCACACAGATTATATGGAAAGCTAGATTTTAATTTACTGTGTAATAGTAAAAAATTACATATATGGAGGGTGGCTGACTTTTATATAAACACTGCCACCATTTTTATGACAATCCAATTGGAGACTAAGACAATTCTGCACCCTGTTTGAGCTAGTGACTAAAACTCCAGAATAACACATTCCTCTCGCGCAATATATTTGACTTAGGATGCTTTCTCACCTCACACAATGCTCATGGTTTTCAGAAACTAACAGGAATACCCAGCATGATTCAGAAGTCAACTTTTCAAGACCACCAAAACTGTGGAAAAGTACATCATCAAGGATACCACAAACAAAAGACCAAAACTCACAGCAAAGACTGCTTGCACGAAGCAGTCAGGTCAAGTAGACACACTGGAGGGTATGAATGCATCTCAACTCCAGCACTTATTTCAGGTATCAGTTTAGGAGGTCAGGTTCTTTCAGTTACAGAATCTTAGAATGGGTAAGGTTGGAAGGGACCATAGTGGGTCAGCTGGCCTAACCTCCCCTGCTCATGCAGGGTCATCCTAGGGCATGTGGCACAGACTTGTGTCCCCATGGTTCTTGAATGTCTCCAGAGAGGGAAACTTCACAGCCTTTCTGGCCAATCTGATCCAGTGCACAGTCACCTGCACAGTAAAGAAGTTCTTCCTCATGTCCAGGTGGAACTTCCTGTGCATCAGTTTCTGCCTGTTGCGTCTCATCCCATTGCTTGGCAGCCCCAAGAAGAGCTTGGCTCCATCCTCTTGACACCCTCCCTTCAGATGATCCCCCCTCAGTTGTCTCTTCTCAAGGCTGAACAGTTCTTAAGATAAATAATGGTAAGAGTCAGAGATTCTTCAAGGTGCTTAAAACTCAACTCCTGTTCCAGTGCTTTCAGCCCCCAATGCTTTCTCATGAGTCTGAGACATACTTGTGAAGAGTCTTGTACATTTAAAACAGCAATGTTCCATACCTTGTGTTTCAGAAGAAAACTTCCAGCAAATTGTGTTCCACATTTACCCCAAAGGAACAAGAGCAAGAATTTATAATTTAAAAGAAATTTAAATAACCTCATGGATTTTCTTGGTGAGGGAAAGAGTGAAGTTGTTGACTCATGGTTATTTTTTTAATACTTGTGGCTGGCTCTGCTGCATAAATAAATCAATCCCCTAGCCACACAGCTCCATTTTTCCAGTCACAGCTTGTTGTTTTATTTATACTTTTTTCTCCACTGCGGACAAATCACTCCAGGGAGTTTTTAAACCCAGTAGTTTCTCCAAATGAAAATGATTAGTATAATTTGTGAGAGAAAGCAAACAACAACAAAGACTTACCCCATTTTTTGGGTAGGCTATCCATCCCAGATCCCCCATTACTGTGCGCGAGTCCAGCAAATTCACTGAAAATAAGGGAAAAAAACTATTAAGGCAGATGGTATGGATTACAAACTTCAGTAGTTATTTCAAGGTATGGGTGGCTATGGCAAACATTGTTTATAATCAACCAAGGAACGTTGGATTTTTGTAAATCATAATAATAATGCAATAACTCCTCTAATGATGAGGTCACACATTGAAAACAATTCTATGTATGCATTTGTTTATTCCTTTGAGATCTGCCAGTGAAATCAAGTTGCAAATGCATTGAACTTCAGTAAAATTCAGATCCTTCATATTCTTGTGATTTGATCTTCTGGAGGGAATACATAATACACACTGTGTGTTTATTTGTATACATAAGACATACAGTATAAATACACCTTCGCAAACATCTTTTCACATTTATACACACATTTCTTTTAAAGAGGCATGTATTTTTAGCATAAAATGGACTTTAGGACAAACACAAAACAAGAAACAACATGCAGAGTTTCCTGTTATTATGAATTTAATTTTTAAAGTATTTTGTGCTCAAGTATTATAATATTAATATTATTAAGAATCTACTGTTTTCTCCCTCTTCCACATTTTTTCCCCAGTCTTTGACATCTTCATTATTAGATATCCAAGGAATCTTTTTCCTCCCACACACAAAACTTCAGAGTAGTTTTGTTAAGTCACAATAAGCAATCAACAACTTACACAAAACAGCAAAAAAACTATTCTGAAACTTGTAACATTTCCCCCCCTCGGATTACCTGAAATGCAAGTAAAAAGTGTGAAGTAACTAAATCTAAACACACCTAACTCAGCTAAGAAAAACTGTAGCAGTTTCTGGTGCTGAGGTTCCACCTCCTATACCCAGGGCTTTAAATCTCCAAGTTAAAAGCTTGTCTTTGAATCATCAACAGTCATCAAAAATCTCAGCCTAGGAGAAACTTTTTTCTATTTTAAAAGCACACTTCCTTGTCACTGGAATACAACACTCACTTATATCAGTGTATTTGTCTATCTAATACTTCACTTTTTATATTCATGTCCTTGAAAAGTACGTGATTTTCCTGGGTCATCAATTCCTGATCTCCGCTCTATGTGCTCCTTTAAAGTTCCACTAGAAGTTTTATTAATTGGACTTTCATGACTTTCTAGCCTGTGACTATCTAGGCCAAGAACAAGCTTAAAAACAGTGGAGGTGGCTTTGTGCTCACTCCTTTAGAAATGCAACCATGCAGGTACTTGAAGATTGCTAGAGAAGAGAAACGCACAGTATGAAAGATGCAAGTATCATAACACTCAGGATTACATCATTTACAGAGGCACAGCAAGAAAATCCAGAAGTACACTATACCACAAAGCCAACTCCTTTAAAATCTTAAGGAATACTTAAAAACAAATTAAGATTAAACAGCCGATTTATTTTGAAAGAAAACCCAAAATTCTCTAAATCAGTTTGGTCTTTATCACTGTACTGCACTGAAGCCTGACTATTGTAGTCCTTTTTACACAAACTAGGCCAAAATGCAAAAATACAACACTAAGGTGGAAAAAAAAAATCAGTTCTCAGCTCTGGCAGTTATCTTAAAAAAAGATTTGTTTATCCAGATACTTTCACAATGTATGCAAATATTAATGCAGGACACTATCATCGGGGATGTATGTTCTGCCTCATCAAGTAAATTTTTATGATGTTGAACAAAACACATTTGGTAGCTCAAGGTTTACATTCCTGGATTACTTTCTCCTGCCAAAACTGAGAATATTTGGGAGCTGTCAATACGACCAAACTACAGTACATGTGGCAGACTACAATGAGCTATACTCACAGTAAGTAAACATACAATGTGACTTTCCACTCCACAGTCTCTGCAAAATGAATGTATCAATAACATCTACCACTAGGTATGTCACTCAGTGATGTCCAGCCTTTCCCCTCATGAAGTCCTCATGTGAATGGTCATTAATTTCTCCTGGTCCAGCTGAAGTTAAGCACTAGTATCCAAGTGCTCCTGATCTGCAATGCATTTTCTTTTCAATGAGATACAAAGAGGGTCCTTATTCTCCAAAATAAGACACACATAAATAACATGTCCCATATTATAAATGTATACTACTTTAAAATGCAAGAGACAGGAGTGCAACTGCAAGAATGGCAGGTTTACTCAAATTCCTTCTATTATAATCCCTGTAATTAGACTGTGCAGAGCAGTATATTCCTGTCGTTAAGTTACAATGGATGCAAAACAAGTATTGATCTACATTGTACCACTTAATTAAAACTTGTCCTGGAGATGCTACTAATAAATGTAATTAGATGCTATGTTTGATGTCACAAACTTCTTCATGACATGCTAATTAAGGAAAAAAGCAGAAAAAGTGCTTTATTGGAACATCAGATCATAAAAAGAACATGATACAACTAAATACTGTATTATCTTTCTATCAATGACAATTTTTAAATTTCTAATATTAACTTCAATTTCAAAATAATTTCCCGCATACGAAAAGGTAATACAGCCCATTCAACTCTAAGTCGGGTCAGTAGGAATTTTCTGACCAGTGAGTCAGCTAGCAGAGTTGAATACTAGATCCCCAGTCAGAAAAGACTCAATTTCTCTCTTATTTTAGAAGTATTCTGCATAGAGTAAAACAATCAGGATGGAATCCATCTTTTGACAGGTACACCACAGTAACTCGAAACTCACATGCCAGGAAGACAAAAGTGACAACTGACTTTAAGCTGTCCCTTTGCCTGGGCTTCTCTGGAGACTGGAGAGGTTCCTACAACATCTCAGACAACTCTGAGGGGCTGCTGAGGCATAGCAGACAGTGATAGCCACATAAGCACTTTCTCTGAAGTGCTTACACAATGTATCCTCTAAAACACTACACTGCATCAATCCGTTCAGACGAACACATTTAGCTAGTATTCTAAATTGCTTGCAAAGACAGAAATGTTTTGCTTTGAGGAGCCCCAAAATTCTATTATAAACAGAAATTATTACTTGGCTCCATGTATATATAAGGTGTCTGCATCTCCCCCATCAGCACCCTACCCAGTCACTTCCAGTGCATCTGTCCTTGCATCATTTCCTTGTCACAATCCCACCCTGATTCAGCCTCGAAAATGGCCAGGGCCCCAGAATCCCCTCTCCAAGGGGGTGGCTTTTCAAACAGGCCAGTTGAAAGAGTTCCCCATGGCGATGGTGGTACCAAAACTTTGGGTACACACACTGTGGCAGCCTTCTCTTCCTGAAAGTCCCATTACACAAGCCCATCCAGGCTCAGCACCACTTCCCTTTGCAGCACCTGCCAGCCTGGCAAGAACATTATTTTTGCTGAAATGTTTTTTATCAAAAAACTGCAGATTGGCCAGGCTCGGGAAGAAACAGTGGGCAAGGAGCAGGAACGTGGGCAGCTGGAACAAAGGAAAACTTTCTAGCAGAGACTTTATAGAAAGACTGCCACCATTTCAAACAGATGCTTCTAAACTCACCATGTGGCTACTCTGGAAGACATTAATCTTTTTTGCACCTGAATAAAAAAATCCTGAAAGTGTTTTCCATTTGACTCATCGCAAGACTCAGAAAGAGACCAGAGGTCTTCTACAGACCAGCAGAATCAGTTTCTCCCCATTCAACATGAGATAACTGTTAGAATGTACTTGGCTGGGGCTGTCTAATAACCAGGTACGTAATTCAAACACCCAGGACATTGAAGGAAGTAATTCAGGAACACATTCAACTACGCACATAAGGGTTTCATACTTCAGAAGGTCTAGTGCCAGTGACTGTAGAGCTTGGGACTCCTGGACTAGTCCCAACACTACCTATTCCACACACATAACCCAGAGCTGTACCTGGGATACAAGAGAGCTTACCCTGCTGAAAAAAAATCTTTTCAGAAATAGCTAGCAATTCTGCTTAGCCCATAATCTTAAAAGCCTCCAAAATAACACAACTCATTTCTTCTCACTTCCTTTATCCTCAGCACTGGCTAGCTATAATGCAACAATGAGGCAAGAAACCTCAGACCCCATAAGCACACACTTAGCACCTGTATCATTGCCAGCAAAGTCAAAAAAGGCACACACATTCAAAAATATTTTTTGCTCATCTCTACCATCAGTGCATCCATCCCACAAGCCCTAATTATTTCTAATGCTCAGTCAAGGGGAACACAAAACCACACAGATCTATATTATCATTAACTTCCATGCCTTCAGGGTAGGATAAATGATGATTAAGTCTAAAGTCATACCACAGCCCTTTTTTTTTTTATAATATAGAATAATAGCCTGGGGAGTTTGCATACACTCTTGTTCTCAGACTAGTTGGTTACCACAGGTGAGCAGTTGAGATAGAATAAAACCAGAAGTGATCTAAACCTTTGCCCTGAACTCTAGCTGGTGAATTAATAGTGGTTTTCACTCAGGAATCTCTGTCAGGGAGTCTGGATATAGCTTTTTACTCAAATGTCCTTGTCACATTCATACAGCCAGCATTTAGCAGCTTCATTATGGCTACACAGGGACTGTGGAAGCACTTGAAATGCAAAGGCTGATGGCATTCAACACCGACCTAAAGCAACACGGCTGCCCACACAGCTGAGCTCCCCACCTGACACAGACACTTAAAACAGCGCCATGAGGCAGCATCAGCCTGGCCAGACCAAAGTAGGACAGGCCTGTCATGATGGTACAATGCCTGAAGTAGAAGCCACCAATTCATGGATTTTTTTTGACCACACTGCTGAAGTGAGGTGGCTCCTTGGGCTCCAGACTGGGATTGGATCAGCAGGAGCATCTTTTTTCTTCACTCCAATTTCAAATAGGAAAAAAATCAAGCTACCAAATAATCCTCCATCAACAGGTTAGAACGCTGAGTACTTCTGATCCTACCAGCCACGCATCTTCCTGCTATTTCAATATCTAAAGATCTTCCAGAAAAATCTTCATTCCTTATACCAGGGAAAAGTCTCTGCAGGCATACAAATGACTGAACTCTTCTGGGTTGCCATGGTCTTTGAGCTGATTTCCAATAAATCCTTATACAGAGGAGTAATCCTGCTCTTCAGCAGCACCATTTGCAAGCTAAGGTTTACCACAGGGAATCCTCTACCACAGTACGTCCTGACTCATAGCTCTAGAATAAGAAAAATTGTCAGGATAGCAAAAGCTGATGGAGTTTGTCATGAAGCTGTAAAGACAAAAGATTTTTTTTTTTATTTATTTCACTGAAATGCACTTAAAGCAGGAGGAAAACTTCATCCTCTTTGACCAAATCAATACCCTAAAACTCTAGTTTCCATTACAAAATAAACAGGAGTAAAGAAGCCTTCCTTAAAGCCTGCAAAAATATTGCAAATCATCACATGGTTTCTGAAGTAGCACATTTCTAAACAGTAATACTTTAATAAAAATGTTTTGTTTTAAACAACTGAAGGAAAACTCCACTTTAATACACCAGTTACAAATTAAAGACGACTCTGAACATTATTTTGGGCAGCCTGAATGTAAAGTCCTACATGAAAGAAAGAAGGTGTGAGTCAAGCGCTCCTACATCCTTCAGGCTCCTCCTGAAGCTCCTTCACCCCCTTTGCACAGCACTACACAGGATGTGGCCACCCACAGAAAGGCTGGAACTACATCAAGCTAGACCTAGCTCTGACCCAACATTCAGAATTTGTTGGAACAACTACGTTTAAAGTACTTTAGAGAAACCTCTCAGGAATGTTCACTCACTGACAATTAAGCACGAGGTGAAATGCTCTCTGGATGGAGGTCAAGGCACACAACATGATGCAACAGCAGCACTTTGCACTTCATCAGAAGGTCTCCTGAATATCATCATGCTTTCATGTGTGATCCTAGAGGATTCCCTTCTCCTCTACCCAAATGAGGGGGTATAGCTGCCAACACATCATCATTAATGGAGCTGGTTTCTCTTTACGTTGCATACTTCTCCGTCCTTCCTCCAGCTCTCCTGGAATTCACAGCACTACCAAGACTCACTGTAGAGTAATCTTTATCACCATCATGAGATTTCCTGCTTCATAAATCTTGACTGGTTTTATTGCAGTATTTTCCAACTGTTTCCTCTGTTGTGCCAAGTATTTCTTCAAAACGTACATATATATCCAAGGCACTCCAACAAGTGAGAGTCAAAAATAATCCATGAAAGCAAACAAATGAAAAAAATAAACTCTTGAAAGAAATCAAAGTCATCAGGGAGCAGATGTTTTGAATTAATCAGGTACACTGAGTTGGGACAAAATGTACACATAGGCAAGAACCTCTGAAACACTTCCATCAGTGGATATAAGCTACAGCATAGTGCTAGTAGTAGCAGTACCTATTATTTATAGCCCACTGGAGGAAGAAAGTATACACTACTTAATGAACTTGCAAACTAATATTAACTGCAAACATATTTTATTATGTTGGCTTCATTCTGCTCCAAGTTATCATGATTCCCTTTTATAGCAAGAGCCAAAACTCTAGAACCTGCATCACAAATGTACAGGTTTTTAAGGCCAGATGGACAACTGCAATCATAACATCAGCCAGAGAATTCTGTCCAGTAATTTCTGCATTACATCTTTAATTTGCTTGAACACATTGTTTTTGTCCTTTGGCAAAGTTTTTCAGATTCGCTAGATTTTTTCCCACACGCACAGAACCAGCTGCAGCACCAGGCAGTGGGATCCAAAGCTTACTTTGATAACCAGGCCCACTAAAATAAATACGAAATTGCAGATTTTTTCCTTATGAAGACTTGCAGTCAAAACGAGACAGTTATTTGTTCTTCCCACCATACATAACTCATAAGTTGTTAAATTAGCTTGACACCAAAGTGGAAACTTGAAAACTACAGTATGGTTTGCTTTTCTTTAATGCTAAACACTCCCATTACCAACAAAAGCACCATTGAAAAGGATTTATTTGCTATGAAAAAAGCTAGTAAAATCCTTCCATTCTCACTTGTAAGATTCACTGGAAAAAACACTGTACCATCACAATAATGGATCTCTGAGCTGGCTGCAACACTAATCTTTTGGGGTACCCATCTGAGCAAATATCACTCTGCTGCTAAGACTGAAAAATACTATTTCACCAAAGACAATATACAACCAGCATCTGCAACATGACAGCAAGGTTGCATGGAGAAACAAAATACCAGTGCTGTCCTGCAGACTAGGGTCTCCAACCACTGCCAACGCATCTGCAAGCCATTGAAGGCAGTTTCTTCAAGCAAGCACCCTATTAAGCACACACAAAATCAAGTCCTAAGATCCCAACAGCTTCTCAATGCAATCAAAACACCTCCTGACAGGGTTGAGATGAAATCTCACCTTCTTCCCTAAATTAGCAACTAAAAGCAATATGGTCTCTGAAGTTTCTGTTCCTGAAAGGTATCCTGAAAGTCAAGGAGATCAAATTCTGTATTGTATATAACTAAAGTGAAGAAAACGAAAGAAACTTGGTATAGTCACATCCAGACCTGTCAAGGCTGTCAGCTTTCTTTACCAGCAGGCTTGCAAGACCTCATTGTCCACCACCAATAAAGCCTTCCTGTTGACAATAATGACTACTCTGCTGCCACTGGGTTCACTCAGGTACGGAAAAAAGGAAGTGACATAATGCTTAAAAAGGATTTGGGAGGGGAAAAAATTGTTTAAGATGATCTATTGGCTTTTCAAGGAAGTTGACAGTTTATCCCTTCTATTTCTGTTGAGGAAAGAAGATGGAGGTTGCTAGTGAGAACAGCAAATTGTCAACACATTTTACTAAGAAATTGCTTGTGAATACAGTAATCCCCTGCTACTTTGTAGCTCACCATTCGCGGGTTAAATATATCACGAGGGGGGGGGGTCCCGTGTCTTTACCATTATTTACCACTACTTTGCGGATTTTGCTTATCGTGTCATCTTTCTGGAACCAATCCCTCGTGATATTCAAGGGATTGCTGTATTACTAAAACAAAGATGGATAAATCAAAATGACTGAGGGTTTTTTTTAGAAATTAACTTACAAAGGCAAGTATGCAAATAATTTCTTCAAGTAGTTTCACAGTTTTGGGACGTGCAAAACGGCTTAAAAAGGATAAAAGTCCACTCAGAAACATCAAGAAACCCTCAATACCGATGCTGAATAACTAGTTTCCTCTCAGGTGTTTCTCTGTCGCCTCAGAGAATTCCAAAGTTCAAACTGGTTGTTCTGATCCTCTTTCTAACATAAAGTGATCTGGGTTAGAGAATTTGGTAGTCAATATGTTGGCAAGACACTTCAGTATTGCCCCCCGCACGAAAACAATGTAGCTAGCATGAAAGCCTGCAAGCCCAGGGTTCTACTCTCTCTTCTACACGTTCAATACATGCTGCACAACCACCTTAACCTAGAAGCTCTCAACTTCTTCAGGGTACTGTTTCCTCTCCATGCACACCCCCAAGGCACAGTTTGCTGAACTGATGTTCAGGAGTTGGCCAGGGGGAAGACGAGGGGCAGGAAGAACCTTCCCCTTAGGGATGCCAGATCAACTCACAGAGGTATTCCTTGATCTGCAGTGATAGTACATCCTGTATCACCTTTTCCAGCAGGCATCTCTCATCCTGCCAGCTAGTGGTCACCTGAGCAGCTCTACATAGTCAAAGTCCTCCTAACATACCTCCTGCACAACTAGAACATCAGGGAAGAGGGAGAGGAAAGAAAGACGTTTTCCCATCACCAACATCTGCAGCGAGATGGCTTGCGCTGAATGACATGACAACTTTTCTGGCCCGAAGTATTTTCAGTATCTTTGCAAACCAGAAGTGGGAAGGCTGAGCTCACACACACAGTCCAGGGCAGCTTTCAGGCCCCAGCACCCTTGTTCACAGCAGGCAATATGGTGCTAGACCTCTGCAACCAGTCACGCATCATAAACAACACCCAGAAATAAAGTGCAGTGAATTGCAATGCTGACATCTCCTCCTGGCTGTCACCTATTGACTAAGATTCCTGGCTTTCTATCTCCAAGAGGATAAACTCATTAAACCTTTGGAGAGGTTCAAATAAAGCACTGACCAAAGCCGCACCAAATACCAAAACCGACACTATAAGAGTTATACAGTAATCCCTCACCTCTTCGTGGCTCAAATTTCGCAGCTTCACATCTCACATTTTTTTTCCTGCAAAGACATCATAGACCCCCCCGGATTCTTCACAGGGTTTTCCCATGTGTGCATGCACAGAGTGCCTCTGCCGTGTCAGGGGGTGGGACTGGCATGCCCCACAGGGCAGAGGGGTGGCACCTCTCACTCCCTTGAGGACTGCCTAGAGTTTGCTCCCTTATGACTGTTGGAAAGGTTACATGGTGGGGAAGATTTATAACATGGCTTACTACAGCTGCTTGCCCTGGGGCTGTGTAGGGACCCCATCAGCTGCTGGTGCTGGCACCACCAGTGCCATGGGGGCCAGGGCCACCCTTCGCCACCACAGCTGCAGGGGCCAGGGTCACCCTCCACCACTGCCACCACGGGAACCGGGACTATCCTCCACCACCACGGGGGTTGGGGCCATTCTCCGCTGGTGCCATCACCACCGTGGGGGTGCTGGATTCCCTCCACCACTGCTGCTGTGGGGAAAGCCAGGGCCTCCCTGTGGCAGTGACACGGCCACAGCAAACCCTGTCGATTCCCTGGGACTGTCCTGTCACACAGCTTGGAGAGGTGCCAGGAACACCTCCTAGTGCTTCGAGGCTGGGGAGGTGAGCGATGGGCATATGTATGATCCACCAATCTTCGCGGAATTCAGCTTTTGCAACACTCCTGTGGTCCTGAACCCCTGCGAAATTCGATGGATTACTGTAATAGGTCAGAGAGACAAATAAAAGGGTAACAAATCCCTAGAGACACCTAAGCTACTGAGGGCCAGTGCTCATTTGCTAATACAGCTGGTGGTGAAAGCAACTGGGGCAGCAAATGCTTTCACCTCAGCAAAACCTGTGACCAAAATTTCCAGCTAGTCACAGAGCAGAGTGGGGGACAGGCATAATGTGAACACCAAGGATGATCTATCTCTGTTTTGCCTGTGTTAAAAAAAGCAGGTACATCTTAAGAACAAAATATATTTTCAAAGGAAAAAGGGATTGATTCTCTACTAGCTTTTAAAATACACAGCATTTTTTCAGCAGAGATCAAAGAAAATCAGTTTAGTGAAGAGTAAGTTACAAAAAAATTTGTTCATTCCAATGCAATCATTAACACAGCATTCTCTGAATAAAGAAAAAAAAATCTATTTCTAGTCCATCCTGGTTGAAATGAGGCTCCATCTCTCACCAGCACTTATGATCACTGAGAAAGATGTTTGTTACAGATTTCCATTCTGTGTTTAGATGTTTTACTATAAGAATGAGATTTTTTAACCTTTTTATTGGATAGTAGGATATCTGTTAACGAGCTGCACAGACTACTCTTTCCTCCACAGAAGCGAGCACTTAACTAAGAAATCCAGTGCTTCTACAAAGCAACCAATCTGTGTATATTTGGGGATTTGACATCTCATTTTGTCTTTATACCACATACAGTTTTCAATTTATTTCCTAAAGAGGAAGTGAGAATAATTTTTTAAAACTGCCAAAAAAGTTTTCTTTTTATTTTGGGGCAGGATTTCATTTCCCTGACATCCCTGTGCAATGCTTAAAGCTCATCTCTATTCAAGAATATACACACCTGCAAACTTACAGGAATGGACCACTAAAAAGGCAGCTTCAAGTCAGAAAGACTGGGGGATCTCACAGACCCATCTCAAGACCCTAAAACCAACAGTGCCCAACATCATAGCTCAGCTGGACTCACTTGGGTTAAGGGTTCTACACTCGCTCAGCATCTGCTGGAAACCAGGATTCCTGCAGAAGCAGCATGAAAATCCTTGGAACAATAAAGAATAAAACCAGTAAGATCAGAGCACGAAGGACCACATGTCCCACCTCTGCAATTTCTGCCAGATCTTATGAAATCCTGCTCTCGCCTTGATGCCTTCCTCCCTGTCTCCAAGTCTGCTGCAAAACACTTTGTATTTTTTAGTTCAAAGACTAAGTATTTCTTCAGGGACAAGATTCTATTTTCTTATTTAACGGAAAGAGAACAGCAGACATGGAAATGGACCGTATACTGGAGCTAAAAAGCGAGCTAATGGTGGGAGAGTTAACGGTGAAGGGAGAAGAAGCTATCACACAAACCTACTAACTCTTCCCTTCTTCCCATGGAACCTGTCCATTTACCCATCTGTATATTGATGTGCAAATAGCTACTTTATGTATGAAATTACACTGTCAACGTTTACCATATTATAAGCAGATAGTTGGTTACCATATAAGACAGTGTGCCTGTTTTCTACTAATATTTATCACAATTTTCAAAATAAACACTATCTTAGAGTCAATCTTTGCTATTGTTTATTTCCCTTTTTTAAACATGTGTCATTAGGTAGTAATGCTTTCAGTCATATACTTAAAAGTGCTGAGTTTCAAATGTTGTTTTACTGTCAAAGGGACAGTAGTTCCATTTTAAAGCCATGATTGAGTTATTCTAAACCTCTTGAAAAGCCATACATCACACAGATCCCAAAAAGACCACTAGACATGAGCCATTCTTCCTCATACCAGTAATTCCACTGCACTAAATTTAAAAGTTAATGGGATTACTCCAGTGAGTAAAATAAATACATGGCACCGAGGCTATGCTCTGCTATCATAGAAAGCACACAGGGAACTATTCCACTACACCAATACACCGATAACTCCTTAAAGCACTGTGAGCACACTGAAATGTGTCCAGACTTACTTGTTCTGCATGCACAAGGTACAGATATGCTAGCAGCACTTGATACCTATGGACTTATACCAAATGTAATACGTGTGTGAATGCACGACATACTGAGCCAAGCTACTAAGAGCATCCTAATAAGCAGAATGTTCTCATTGAGTGTATTTTTACCCAAAGCATTAGACTAATTGAAATACATTGATATGAAAATTAAGACTACTTTCACACCTGCTTCTAATACACAAAAAAAGCATTCCTGAAAAAGACTTCATTCACTGATTAAAGATAAACATTGTTATGCTATACCTAAATATGCATTTATCCAGTGTGCCATGACACAGAAATTATAGGCCACTATGAAACAACACACACACAAGTCAACACACTCAGAACAGGTAGGCTCATTTCAGGCTCTAGCATGAATAATTTGCAAATTACAATCTTCCTTTATTTTTGCCAGCACCAGACCCACCCCTTTAATTGTACTCCTTTATTCATTCATTCAAATTAAAAATTATACACTGAGATAAAAGAAGCTTCAAAAACCCCTGAAAGAATTATGGGAAAGGACCAAATGCAGAAGTTTGTAACAAAAAGAATATCTTTCTAGTCTTAAAACAAATACAACACATTACAGAAACCCATTTTATGTTTCTCACCTTTGTCTATTTAAGTCAATATCATGCGTTCAAATGGCATTTCTTTTGATTTGCTTAACAGTACACTTCATTATTAAGCACTGCCTCATCAGTGCTTCTGCTGAAAAAGCCCTAAAATGAAATATACGTACTTGGTATTTAATTACAATTATGCAAATATGTTGTGGAGTTACTTTGTTACAGGCAATCAGATATAATGTACTCCATTATTTTAACAATTTGCCTACATGACACTTTTTAAGGTCATCTGAGTGATGACCAAACGCAATCTGCAAACCACTCCAAATCCACAGATGATGTGTAACAAATCATATGGTTTAGGGTTAAGGGGGGGAGTCTTTAAACAAATCCTTCATTCATTGTGTTCCACATAAATAATTTATACAAGCCACTTCCCAAACCCTAGTACTTACAACAGAAAGATTTAAAACACATGCATTTTTAAACTAAAGGCAGAGCAGGAAGCCCAGTCGCACAGTGTAGGGCTGCCTCTCACACCCTATTATCATAGGGAATGCATTTTAAAATAATAATGCATTTCTAGAATACCAGCAGTTCACACAATTGTGCTATACTTTCAGTGTACTCTCTGGAATATTTTCTTTGTGACTAATTTCTGAATTTGTAATAGTAGTCAAAGAAAAAAAGGAAATATCTGGTTCTAATCAGTGAAGTTTTTAGCAAAGTTAAAAATAATTGCTAAACAACACTTGAAAATCTATGAAATAGTATTGACCCTTAATTTTAATTTTAACATATAAATCACAGAAAGGTGATTAAAATAAAATCTATTTTATGCAGCTATTACAGGAAAACCTGAAGAAAAATTAATTCGGTTTTCCCAAAGTATATCCTTTCAGTCCATTACTGGAAATACATATGTAGGTGACCAGGTATGTGATACAGGCTGGGCACTTGATACTTCTCCATGAAAATGGCAGGGGCTTCTGAAACTCAGCTGCCCTTGCAAAAAGCTATTTCCATGCTTAGGAATTAAAACACTGAATTTATCTCTTCCCCCTCTCCAAATCTTAACCTAGATTTTTAAAGCATTTTCCCCTAAGTGTCCCTCCACTAGAGGATAAAACATAATATCAAATACCATGAATTGTTAACTGCATGTGTTTTATCTTGTGAAATCACTGTGGATTACAGGGAGATTTAGAGAAACAAAAAATGATTCAGGGTTAAACAAAAAATAATTCTGAGAATTTGTCATCTTCTATGTTACATACCTACAAAACAGGATAATGACTAGTTGTTTAACCACAGTGACTAGAATGAATGATAACAAAAATCAAACCCCAGAAAAACTAGTACCACCAACTTGAGAAAATACGTATTATTCACCAGTCTAGGATGGCGATCCTCATCTGAGCAAAAGTGAAGTTCCTAACCAGCTGAACAACTAGTCCCAGAGGAGAATCTCTCTCATCAGAGCTCAGACGCAGCCAAACTGAACTTCCCAAATGCAAACTGGTGACAAGTGTGAATGGCACACAGCTGGGCAGGTGGACATCAGCGTCTGAGATTTCTCATGCCCTAGGCTTCCTGTACTGCAGGGTGAGCTGTTCCCAGTCATGGAGCTGTTCTGTAGCAGTTGGCAAAGGAAACATGATGTGAGAAGCACTTGTCAAATAATGCTTGTTTACAAATAAACCTAGCAGGAATGGACAGTAGTTATTGTATAAGTCTAGGTCCACATTCAGACCCCTCCTACCAGCAGCCTTTCAGCTTTTTATTTACTGAAAAGGCAGAAATCAGCAAGCAGCAGCCAGAAAAGTAGCAGCAGAGATACTGTGAAGTAAGTGCTCACACTGCCCATCATTACTGTAATATTCCCCTGCAACCTCCCTGTAAAGATGCCACTAAACCCATGGCAGCTTCATTAATCCTTTCCAGTAGTTTTCTACCATGTAAAAGTCCTGTTCTGCAGCTGTCTGTTCACAAAGAGAGACACCTTTGTGCTCAGCAAATGGTCCCATTGACTCAGTCAGTACTATCCAGATTTGCCAAGAACTGGCAAGGATGATAGGGACAAGGCTCGGGGCATCTGTCGGTCCCTCAGCACAGTATTAGAAAAGACTGGAGCACACACGACAGTGTGCTTCCTAAAGGGAAGGTAACAGGGAAAGCCCTTCAAAATCAGCCACATCATCCCACCAGCATTGCTCCCATGGGTGAAATCATTTGAAATCCCGTAGGAGCAGAAGGATTGGGCCCATCGTTATCTAACCAAGCCAAAGCCAAAGCCATTTCCATCATCTCCCAAACCAATGCACTTCCTGCACATTTAATATCTTTGTACACAGTGGAACAGTATTTCCCCCTTCCTCTGCACTTTTTTTTATTAAGAAAAATGTGATTCACATTATTCTTGCTCTTGAAAATAAATTACAGCTAGCTGGTTACCTCAGGCCACATCTTGAAATTCTGGTATGGTTTTTCTTCACCGACCCCTGAATACCTTCTCCTCCTCCTTCTAGAGGAGTTCCACAAATAATTACAGCGCACACGATGCCAGTCTGCTTCCAGCCACCGGCATCCCCTGCAGATGCTGAACTTCTCCACCCATTGCTTTCACATTACAGCCTGCCCGCGGATCCGAAAATAATAATAAAAAGCCCTTTTGTCATCTTCCACCACGTATAGAGAGAGAAAAACCCAAACAGTCCGATTTGAAAGAATGGAAGTACCCTGCTGGACAAGAAGCCTGGACGCGGTTTCGGCTATTGGTCTCACAGAGATCAAACGTATAAAAAATCCGTCCTCGGCGGCGGGTTACACACCGCCACAGCCGCCGCTTCCTCTCCTTTTGATGCCCGTATTTTAAGCCACGAAGTAAGCGCACTGCGGCCAGCGCTTCCCAGGGCTCCCCACCGGGAGCCTCCCCGGGCCGGCCCCACTCCCCTCCCTCACACTCCCTGCCCCGCGCCAACTCCCCCGTGCCAAGCCCAGCCCTGCAAACCCACCCGCGCCAATGCACCTGTGCGACTCCCCCGGGGCAAACCGCGAGCAAACACCGCCGTGACAACCCACCCGCNGACGCGACTGGGGAGCCAGGGGGCGGGGATGGGGGAGGTGGCCCCGCGCCGCCGCGGAGACGCCCCCGACGGGGCGGACCCGCCGCTGTCGCCATCGTGTGCGGGGCAGGGTTGTCCGGGCGCCACAGGGCGCCCCAGGGGCAGAGGCGACAGCACCTTAAATATCCGCCCGGAGGGACCACCCCCCGGGTCCCCGACTTGCGCTGCCTATGGGGGACCGAGGGCGGCAGGGCTGTCCCTGCGAGATGTCCCTCGGGCCCGAGGAGCCCGCCGAGGAGATACAGGGAGCGCAACAGCCGTGGGTCACGGTGCCGTCACGGTGCCGAACACTACACACGCACCCGCAGCTCAGAGCCGGAAAGCCGCGATTGCCCAAGGCTGGCAAGCCTGAGAGAAAGGATCGACCCCCCGGCCAAGAATTCAAAAATGCCAGAAACTCGGTAATGCAGCCGATAGAAAATTATTTTCAGGTGTATTTTACCCCAACTCGCCACCAGAGCACAGCTTTGAATCCAGCAGAACTAGTCTTAGAGAAGCTTTCACTAAGAGTTTTTTTACCTCTTAGAATCCTAGTTCTCACCCAGGTTAGCTCCCTATAAAAAATAATCTCNACATCCACTGCCAAGCGCGCCCGTGCCAAGGCATCTGTGCACACCCAGCCGTGCCAGCCTGCCCGCGCCCCGGGCAGCGCTGCCGCCTCCCTTCCCCGGGACTCGCCAGCCCCATCGGCCAGTGCCACCCGCATCCCACGGCGTGGGATCCGCCTTCTCACGGCCAGAGCCCTTCTCCGCCTCCCCCAGAATGTCCCAAAATTGAGTCAGCTGAGCCTGAAGCCGCGCGCCGCCGCGAAGCTACCCTCCCGGGTGGCCGCTGCCCCGACGGCNGGTCACGGTGCCGAACACTACACACGCACCCGCAGCTCAGAGCCGGAAAGCCGCGATTGCCCAAGGCTGGCAAGCCTGAGAGAAAGGATCGACCCCCCGGCCAAGAATTCAAAAATGCCAGAAACTCGGTAATGCAGCCGATAGAAAATTATTTTCAGGTGTATTTTACCCCAACTCGCCACCAGAGCACAGCTTTGAATCCAGCAGAACTAGTCTTAGAGAAGCTTTCACTAAGAGTTTTTTTACCTCTTAGAATCCTAGTTCTCACCCAGGTTAGCTTCCTATAAAAAATAATCTCCAAAAGAAATTTGTTGCTGGAGGTTTATTCATCCACATAAGTTCCTCCCTTGAAGAAACAACCTCCAGATAGGCCAATAAAGACAGCATCAAACCTTGCAGGTGCTCAAGAAGTAAGTCAAGGTTAACCAGAGCCCTGTTCACCTGTTGCTGCCTCCTCTGTTTCACTCCTGATCATTTATATTCTAAAAAGAGTAACAAATGCTGGAGCACCTGCAAGAAGGTGCTCTCTCTCTCTCCAGGGTGCAAGGCTCAGGACCAGGGTTCCAAACTAGTTGCAATTAAAATTACACAGTCCCCAAAGCCAGTCTGAAGAGGACAAGAAGTCTTCAAACAAGGAACTTCGATTAACAGCTCTGTACACCATCACTGTTGATTTTTTACTCCTTGTTAGCTAGACAATGTGTTTCACTGTGTCCTTGCACCGTATACAAACCTCAGCTACTTCCATAAACATAGTCCTGAGCTGGTTTCATGCGTATTATTTTCAAAAGTATTTGGTCCCTTTGCAAGATTTTCAACCTCAAGCTATTCAACACGTTTACTGCCACCAGGAGGACAAGGCAAAGGCTTTGCTTTGCATGAGGCAGGTCAGTAAAGTTGCCAGCTAGATGAAAAGTGCAGCACATGTCTCTTTACAGCACTGCCTCAGATCACAGAATCGCAGAATATTCTGAGTTAAGATCTGTAGTGTTCAGATACCCTACTAGTCCATAGTTCAAAAGGCACTAGCACATCACCCCAGTAAAAAGGCATATGGCTGGATTCTCAGCTGGAATAAATCACAGCTGAGAATGTCTGACCCCAGCCCTGCATCAAATTTTGGAGGGGAGAAATGCCATGTGGTATCATCATGTCTAGGGAATTTCCATCTGTAGAAGCAGTAGTAAGTTTTGCCACCCAGAAATCAAGGCAATGCATGAAAAAAGACATCAGAAAAAGCACCATGTTAACATGGTAAAAAAGGATCATATGTCAAAGAACAAGTAAAATTCCAAGCCGGATGGGCATCTCCACTAGCCCAGGGGCAAGGCTGCTAAAGCTAGACAAGTCTCTTATCAGAATCTCGTGTCAAATTGTTGTTTGCTCCCTATTTTCACTTGGTATTTGACAGTCATTAAATGCTGTTTGGACTGCCAGGCTTATAATTTAGAGGCATTTCAGATGATATGTTAGTGACATCTTAATTTTCTAGGAAACACTAAAATGAGCTTCATATGACTCATAAGCTATTTAAGAATAGCCACCATGCTCTAGGTTTCATCCTAGCTGCCTTTTTTTTTACTTTGCAGGAAACCAGCTCCTAGGCTGCGACATTTGTTTTGTTCTCCACCCTGACTGTGACAAAGGAAGTGTCTCAGCCTCCTCTCCCTGGACATCATTGAGTACTGATAAAAAGTAAATTCAGCCTTACAAAAAGATTATTATTACCAAATAGAGGTCTTATTCCCAGATAGAGTCTGTTGCAATTTTATGCACTGTCTAGTGGATCGTATTTGGTAGGGGCCTCAGTCTTCTAAAACTCTCCTCCTGGTTTTGCCATCAATTTTATTAATAATCTGCAGCAGGCAACTCTGTCCTGCTTTTTGCCTCGTCAGTGCACCCAGCAGGCTCTTAAAGAGAGGACAGAAATTTTAGCAAAGTGCTGTGGCATTCCTATTAGCCTTGACGGGTAATCGGAGAGAAACTGGACAATCTGATGCGATCACTTTCTCCCTCCCATCAAAGAGTGTATCTTCTATTACTTTGAGTAAATTCACTATAAAAATCACAAGGTGTTGTTCACAAACTGTTCAGGAACCTAAACCATCTCAGGTTCTTGTAATTTCTCACCATATCCAACCTGTATTTTGTGTTAGCTTCAAATTTTTCTTCCTTCGTGTCATAATTCTTTTCTGCCCCTTACATTTGTGCCTTTTCACCTATGCAAACATCATTCCCTCTTAATCATTACTCAGTTAAGGTCTGTATTTCATCTTTTATATCTTTTTCTCATGACTCATTTCTATAGAGTGATAGTAATACTGTTATCTACAAACACCTTCCAATTTTCCCAAAATATCCATCATAACATTTTGCTCAGAAGTATAACCATACTAAAGCCATAATAAACAACTGTCTCTAAAATTTTTTGCATATATTGTCTAAAACTGAAATAACAGCTTTACCCTGTGTAACTTGCCACTTCTTATCTAATTTGCTGTCAGCCATTACACATATTTTAAACTATTTATTAAACGAAACGTATTTTGCGTTAGTGTATTTCAGATTACGTATTTCACTTTGATATACAAAAGCTTTTTCTAAGGTTTATTTATCTCCCGTGTAGGTAGCACCCTTCATATAATTTCTGTGTTCTGACTGGCTTCTAATTCTACATTGCCAATTCATTTCTTTAGCGTACTGTTTATCCTATCAACAGGATATACTTGAACAATAAATGTATCTATCCTTCAGATTATTTCAGCAACCAAAAAGCTGCCAGGCAAATCAATTCCATGTATCATTATCCTTTACTGAAGTGTAAGAGCATAATACTTATTGCATCACCATATTCAATAGGGTCTCCATCTGAGAAAAGATTCAATTTCATACTTTAAGTGTAAACAGTCCTACTAAAACCTCATCTCCATTGCAATAATGGAATAGAAAGCCCACTGTAATGAAACAAAGTGTTTAATTAGTCAGACATATAAGCATTTCCATTTTCCTTTGAAAAGTCCTTTTCATTTAAGAGTCAGAGAAGATGACACCTTTAAGGAATACCCTAATGAAATTTAGAAAATTCTTTTTTGTTTTTCCCCACAAGCCCTTTGAAACAGAAGAATTACCTTCTGTTCAGAAACCAGATGCATATTAAAAGGAAATGCAATCCAAGAGCAGCTAAGCAGCTTTGCATAGTAGATATATTTGGATTAGTACCATGAATGCAACTACAATTTGAACACAAAATGGCTGTTGTTCAACACACACCACAGCAACCTGTGTAGGGCTGCAGAAAGCAGTCATCAGAGCCCCAGTGGACAGCAGACAAATCTGTACCAAGAGCCAGCGGGGACAGGAATGTTAAACAGCCAGTGCAGGTGGGCCACCCCTTGGCCAGAGGAGGTATGTCTGTGATTGTGCCCCTAGGGCTGCTGAATTCTTCATACTGCAGTGCGGAGAAAGATGTTAACCAACGAACTGGTATTTGCATGAAGAAAAATGAGCAAGTGGTAAATAAAGCAGTGCCTGTGCAAGTTCACAACCCAGCCACTTGCATGGTCTCAGCACCAATTTATCTTTTGCCACCCCCACAAAACACAGGAGCTATTGGCAACTGTGCACTAAGGAAAGTCTGCTCACTTCATTTGCAGTATGAAATTAGATCCAAACCTATGAAAATACATGGGAAAAACGTGAATATTTGTTTCAATCAGAAAAGGCTTGGAGAAAGCATGACATTTCAGCCTGGCATTTTATTTTTAAGTGCTTCATAGCCAGCCCTTGGTCCTGGTAACAGTTCTTCCAAAAGCCAGTGTCCTGGCAGCTAACCCTTTGCAAATGCTGTGTCACTGCTCCCCTCTCACTGCCTTAAGGTGACCCCCCATGGAGCCAGATTCCAGGTGTTAACAAACCACCTCTCCAGGCAAAGGAGTGCTCCCTGGCCCAGCGGGCTCAAGTATGTCACTTAGTATGCCAATCTGGATTATACTGCTCAGCAAAATAACCCAGATCAGATATAGAAGTACACATTCATGAGCACCAAGAGGAGCAGCAGCAGCAGATACAGCTGGTGCTACTTGCAGCCCACCCACTCCTTAACAAGTATCGAGGTGTTTCTTTGCGTCACACCAGAGGAGAGCATTAAAGGGAACAAATTAAATGGCTTTGCAGAGATTTATGGAGGTTTTCTAGTGCAGAAACTGGAGCACAGGAGAAAGTGCAAAGGCTAATTTGATTACACTGTTAGCCCTGTATAAATTTAATAATGGACTTCCTCCCACATTTCTCATCATAACCTATTTACATGCATCCACTAACTGCAATAGATCAGCACCTCACACTCTTGAGCCAGCCTTAACACCCATCCCTGTGAGGAAGAGGAGCATTACTACTCCTGTGCAGATAGGCAGAAGCAAAGGAGATGTTAAAGATTCAGACAAACATTGCTGAATTGATTATGGCTTCTCTAGATCAGGAACAATGTTCTTAAAATACTAATGAAATTATCTTATTCTTGTGTCAAACAAATAATCAGCAGATATTAAAAGCAACTGGCTTATCTCCTCAAGACAATCAGACACCGTGCAAGCTTGAGCAAGTGGCCTGGGTAAATTTGCAAGTACCTGAATGCTGTAGTCCTTGAGGAACTTGCTCAAGGTCACACAGAAGGTGTGTGGCAGACTTGATCCAAGTTCAAAAGCTATTAGAATATCCATTTGCTTTTCATTCGCACTTTTCCTTTTCCAGCATGTCATTTTGGATCAGGTTCTATGCCAGCAAATGTGGACATTACTGTAGTTCAAGGGTTCACATTCAGCACTACGGTTATTAAAAGCACATTCTTTCAAGGTACAAACACAATAATGATGATGAAAGTCAGTATATCAGTGTATCTTTTGATAGTGAAGTACATTAATCTCCTGCATACAGTACTGTTCAGAACTACGTTCCTTTATGAACTATGTTTCATAAGGTCAATAATGCCTTCTTTAATTTCCAAGGGCAACCTGGATGGCTATCCTGAATTTCTTTGATTATAGGTGGACTAGTTTCATTAACTTGAGCTACTACCATGCATTCCGTGTTGAGGCCAACTGTGTCTATTCTCCTCTTGTTTGAGGAAAGCAAATTCTTTTCATCTCACCTTGCTTCTTCAAGCAGATCTGTTGGATACTGGCTTCTCTATTTCTATTTATCCCTAATGATTTCCTAAATAAATCTCATCATTGTCAGTCATTTCATATCTCAAATACCTGTGAATGCTTAGCAATTTCAGCTGCCAACACAGTCACACACTTACATTCCTCTGAGATGCCATTTGAATAACAGCTATAGTCTTTGAGTCCTTTCCATCAATTAATTGCAACTGTTTTTGAAATGCAGGACTGTATTTATTTATCTCCTTCCTTTACAGTGCTCAAGTTGTGCCTTTAAATAAGTCTTCTGTTCCAAACTCAGGATTATAATAAACCATCAGTACTTCACGGTTCTTATCTCGTGGGGTCAGTTCATTGTGGGTTTTTTTTCCAGGAAGATGGCCCCATTCTTTGCGACACTTTTGCGTCTGTACAGTCTCTCTGCCGCGCTGAGGGGCGGCATTGATGCACCCCATGGGATGGGATGTCCACACCCTGCGAGGCGGGGGAGGTGGTGCCTCTCACTCACATGGGGACTGCCCAGAGTTTGCTCCCCGTGCCCAGAAATGGTGGCTTCTGCCCCTCCCCTCCACTATGCTGGGGCCAGGAGCATTGCCTGCCACTGTGCCAGGGCCAGGCTTGCACTGGTTCCAGGTTTAAACCCATTTTGCCGCTGCCACCAAAAGCCATGGAGTGGCCACAGCCACCCTGAGGATTCTCCAGGAATTTTAGGTGGGACCCTCAGAGTGCCTGCTCAGCCACCACACCAGTGCCACTCCCATGGCAACAGGCTGTTGCAAGAACTGGCCAGGCACGTCCACTTGCCCTTTATTTCCCCTGGGTGGGAGGGCCCAACCAGCAGGGGATCTAGATCGCTGCTCATGGCATGAGGAAGGGGGAAAGGCCACAGAGCAGCAGCAAAAGCCAGATTTCCAGCAGGAAACTGGCGCTGTGCTTGCAAACAGCTGCAGCGTGGTACCACTGAATCCTGGTTGTGGGTGGGCACACGCTTGTGAGCAGGAAGGCATTCGAGCATCTCCTACAGCTCAGCTCCTGGCCATAATCTCCTGGACTGACAAAATAAGGGCAGAACACAGCCACCCAGGTGCCTGCTGGTTCCTGGGTTGCGCTCACAACAGTTCCTGGGTTTAAACACTGTTTTTTATCCAGAGCACGGCGCCAAGTGCGAAGCATGGCGCGAGCAAACTGCCACACCCCCTAGGGTCCCAGCTGCCCACTGCTGCTCAGCACACCCTGGCAACACCAGGGAAGGCACTGGTGCTCCGGGGCTGAGGGAGGTGGTGTGACAGGTGGGGCTTACCTGTATATTCATGAGCTGTCTATCTTTGTAGAACACAGTCTTTTCGGGAGGTAAGGAGACCCACCTCTCCGCCAAATTTGAGGGTCAACTGTACATTGCTTGTAAAATTCCAGTGTCTACTTAGAGAAGTGCTTCAGCAAGTATAAATATTTTTTTGGCATGTGCTTTCTTAAGTAATTTTTAAACAACAGAGTGACTGGGTATGATCAGTGCCACCTTTTTGGGACAGACTGCTTCATGTGACAACTTCTGATGCAAATATTGCAGTGTCATACCGTATGTTTTCCACTGTCACTCAGCTTTCACTGGATGTTAGCTTTTTCACTGGATGAAGAGCTTTTTCACAGAGAGAGTGATCTCCCAGTGGAATGGTCTGCCCAGGCAGGTGGTGGGGTTGCCATCCCTGGAGATGTTTAAGAAAATGCTGGATGAGGAACTCATTGACATGGCCTAGATAATGGGACGATGGGGACATGGGCTAGATAATGGGACGATGGGACAGGGAAATAGGTTTTGTCCATAGCTCTGGAGTTGTGAGTTTGATCCCTGTATGGGCAATAGCTTGGGAGTTGGACTTGATGATCCTTGTGGGTCCCTTCCAACTCAGAATATCCTGTGATTCTGTTTCTTCCTTTATGCCATCCAAGACTTACAAACAAAATACTACTCGAAAGAGCTTACCTGTGCTAGATTTTTTTTAAATGTAAAGGAAAGAAATTGAACAGCTACCTTTCATACACAAACTTCCCAAATTGAGGGTTAACCTACCATAAATAAGCAAGCCTTCCAGACAGACTTCTCATTTCTGGGAAAAAACTGTTGCTTCCACACCAGAAGAGGTGGAGCAATTTGGAGGTATTGCTATCAAGCTAAAAGACTCAGGTGCATTGATCTAAGTTTTGTTTCCAGTACAGACACCCTGAGTGATGCTGAGGAAGCTATTTCTCAGCTGAGAATAGCCCTTTACTCAATGCTCAGTGTTACGGTCCCAAGACAAGACGCAAATAAAGTCCATTAAAAGACATGCTTAAGAGGGTTAGTATTACATCCAAGGTGAGGCTGAAGGGGGTTATCAGCCAGCCCAGCTCCTGCACTATGACTATCACAACAGCGTTTTTTCATTAATGTTTATTGTCAATGTGTTTTAACAACCCAGGCACTGATCTCGTCTCTAGTGATCCAAGGGAATGGCATGAAGCTTTGCAAGGGAGGGTTAGGTTGGACATCAGGCAAAGGTTTCTTCACCCAGAGAGTGGATGGGCACTAGAATGGGCTTTCCAGAGAAGGGATCACAGTACCAAGCCTGGTGAACGCTGTCAAACATATGGTGTGATTCCTGTAGTGTTCAGGGTATTAAGGAAACTCCCACTCTGACCTTTCACAGGACACTAGCAATCACACTCCACCACCAGAGACTAAGTGCTGGGACTGAAGCCCCTGCACAGAGGGTGACTCCAGTGAGCTGACAAGCACCCTGTTTGAATCCATGCACATCCTACTCACACAGTCAAACCAGGTTTCCTTACCAGTTCGACCCCATAAGAGTCTCAGATGTCTTGCTCAACAGAGCCTTTTATTCATGGCATAGTAACATAAAAACAGCTTGAGGTGATGTTTCTGAGGAGAGACCCCAAACAAATGAAACCCTGGCTTTTTATACCCTCAAAATCTAAGCAGGCAAAAGTGTCTACTCTTTCTCCTCAGTCCTCAGCTCCTGCTGTGTCGCCAGGTGTCCAGGCACCTGGCTGGGACACAGGTCCCCATGCCCTCTCTAATGCAAAGGGTCAGCGCCAGTTCACAGCCTCCTGAATGGGGCTCCTGCCACCATGATCTCAATCTTTAGCTGACACTGCAGCTTGCAAACCAAGTTCCTACACTGAAGGTATTCCTTCATGATCTCTGTGGGTCCCTTCCAAGTCAGAATATTCTATGATTCTGCAATTCTAAGATGTATCCTGGAGACCAGACAAGCCAAATCCAGTGCTCGCAATCACTGCTCTGCCTCAGTTCACAGGTTCACAGGTTATTCTGAGCTGGAAGGGACCCTCAGGATCATCTAGTCCAACTCCCCACCAACTAGACCATGTCACTGAGCTCCTCATCAAGTCTTCTCTTAAACATCTCCAGGGATGGCGACTCCACCACCTCACTGGGCAGACCATTCCAATGAGCGATCACTCTCTCTGTGAAAAACTTCTTCCTAACATTCAGTCTAAACCGCTCCTGGCATAGCTTGAGGCCATGTCCTCTCGTTCTGGTGTCATCAGCCTGGGAGAAGAGATCTGCACCCAGCTGGCGGCTACCTCCCCTCAAGTAGTTGTAAACCACAATGAGGTCGCCTCTGAGCCTCCTCTTCTCCAGACTGAACAACTGCAGTTCCCCTAGCTGCTCCCCATAGGGCTTGTCCTTCAGTCCNTTCTGTCCAGTCCATGCTCTGAGAGTTTCTCCTGAAGCTTATTATGTGAAACCGTGTCAAAGGCTTTGCTAAGGTCCAAGTACACAACATCCACGGCCTTTTTATCATCAACCAGGTGAGGCACCGGATCATAAAAGGAGATTAGGTTGGTCAGGCATGACCTGCCTCTCCTAAATCCATGCTGACTAGTTCTAATACCATGGTCGTTTTGCTGTTGCTGCGTAATAGCGCACAAGACTGTGTGTTCCATGACTTTGCCCGGGATTTATGTCAGGCTGACAGGTCTGTAATTACTTGCATCATCTTTCCTGCCCTTCTTGTGGATGGGTGTCAAGCCCAGTTCCAGTCTTGTGGTACATCACCATTAAGCCAGGACTGTTGGTAAATTATGGAGAGTGGCTTGTTCACCTCCCTCTTCATCTGAATCTACTCCTTCCCTTGCCAGACACCCTTTGCCTTCTCTTTCAAGCAGGACTGCTCTTTTCGATAACCATTGTCTATACCTATGCGTCACTTGTCTCATCATAGAAGCCAGATCCAATTCCAGTAGAACATTGGCTTTTCTAACATCATCTCTGTATGCTCAACAATGTTTGTATTCCTTACAGATTTCACTGAAGTAATACCAGTGTACTCGACAGTATTGGGTGTAATTACATCAAGCATCATGACTAGCCTATAAATGGGAAATGGCAGCTTATTTCCTGCTATTTCTCCTTTTATAGCTGCTTCTCCTCCTTGCTTTCTAAACATTATTCTCCTTTCTGTCTCTTTTAAGATCTGGGCTCTGGCATCTTTTTTTAATCTCCCCTCAGTTCATTCTTTGCTACCTTCTGCCTTCCCACATGTGCTGTCCCAAACACTTGTGGCTACCTCCATTTTCTGCCTCTAATTCTGGCCCCAGCTAAACAGAAAAGCCGGGGATTACAATTTCATTCAATCAGGAGGTGAAGGAGATGGGATGCATGCACAGCAAGTTGAGAAAGGAGTGGCAATCAGATTACAGCTATAGCTTAGAGCACAGTACTTTGTAATGTGAACTTATAATGGGTCTCTGGTCTCGGGCACATAATAGACATTTTACCAGAGTGCAATAGTCACACAAAGACATTTACTTCAGGAAATACTGAGCCTGGTATAAACATTTAAACTTTAATAAAACCATTACAGATGCACTGATTGCATAGCTCCTTTACACAGTGAGGTCTTTAGAGAAGTGAATAGAAGTCAGTATCAGGCCATTTACATAAAGATTTACTGAAAACTCACCCTTAGTGAGGTCAACAAATTATCCATATCCAAGAATGAGTCACTGAACCATAACCATCTCAAAATATATCCCATCTCAGACACACATTGTTCTCTGCAGATCAGTGTATTTAAAGAAGTTGAATCTAGAGTCAGTATATTCATTTCCATTTTATATTCACAATATTCAGACCCCTTACACATCTTAATGTAACGCTGAATTAAAACATAACAACGTATTTTTAGGAACTTCTTGCTGTGTCTGTACATGCTCAAAAACACTTTGACACTAACAAGCAAGTTATGTTTAAGTATGACAAGCTTGTCATATTTCAAGTGACAAACATGACTCTGCCTACAGAATAAAATATTAAAAAAGCATTTACAGGGCAAGGAAGAGTCCAGTCAGGAGGAGATAGAAACCTACCTCTTTGTTTTGCCAAACTAACTAGTGGACCACTTACGTTTTCCATATTTCTGGACCAACTCCGAATTTTTCCAAACAAACATTTCAATACTAAATAAACTTTTTCTCTGTTTTGAAGGAAGCTTCAAACCACAATCCCCTTTTCTGGACAAGTCTCTTAACCAAAAGACAATTACTACACAGAAAATATGAGCACTTCAGAGCTACAAGGATTTGCACCGAGCATTACCCCCAGGCTAGCCCAAGCATCTGCACCAAGATGAGCATTTACTGAAGTGCTCTGTGTGTGTAGCAGCTAACACATCTGTTCTCTGCTGCTTTGTAGCTGATGGGTGTTGTGTATTAATTTCCTTGACATCAAGCTCCCCATTTTGTTTACAGCAAACTCCATCCCATTAACTTTTCACATCCACCACCCCAGGAAATGGGCATTGATCCATTAGGTACCTGCTCTGAATCTGAGCTAGCCCCTAATCCAGAATATGGGAGCACATTCACTTCACATCAGCACACCTGGAGAAGAGGCTGCTGCAAGCATACCCCCATCTTCAGTGAAAAGGAGCAGCCTTGGTTTATTTATAGATTAGTAGCCACTTTTTCAGTATTTCAGTACTATCATTCCACAAACCCTGAAGGCAGAGACACATACTGAGTGGAAAAAATTGACAGGAGAGCTAGACCATCCATAAGATCTGATTTGGGCACTGTTGAACATGGGATAAAATGCTTGTGCTTCCTAGGCCACATTTATACATCAATATAGCTCTCCCCATTCTGTAACTGACCTTTTTCCTATAACTGATCCAAGATCTTACATGAACTTATAAAACCAAAACCCCTCAACACCTCCAAATTCCTTAATTTCTTTTTCTACCATCCCTCTCTGAATCAGCATTCAGTGCTCTGCTGGAAAGAAAACTAATAGTGACAAGCTCAGAAAAAATACTAGACACTCAAACAAAAGAACTGTGTTTACGCTAGAAGTGGCAAAAGATGCATGAAATCACTTAAACATGCTATTACATCATAACATACTGTATTACATACAACTATTCGGTTTTTTGCCTAGGTCTATTCTTTGTCCTGAGACAAGCAAGATGGACTTTCCGGGACATTCTTGCTGACTTGCTCTGGTCTTAACATATGCATAGTTATAAACAGATAGTTTGACAGCCCAAGTAGCAAACTGCAGGTCACCGTTACCTTTTATCTTATCCATTGAGAGCAAAAGTTTGTGTCAATGTGTATACCTGGCTCCTTGCACAACCCTCCCTGCTTTCTCTGGGATCTATCTCCTGATACTCATACCCATGTAGGTTATACCTGGATTCCACAAGATCAATCTTAGTTTAACTGCATTCAGCTAGCAATTCAGTCACGTCATCTCAGGTAAGTTTTATTTACAAGAAACTTCATCTTCCATTCGATACAGAAGTCCACTGTTCTGATCACTGTCATATTTCCTGGTGTCCCATTAAGAAAGCATGTGCTTGCGTACCTGCCGAGCAGCTTGGACTCTGAGTGGAGGCTTTAAAGCCATTTAGAAAACAATGTCCTTGAATTGACTCAAATAGTCCGTTTCCAGAAACTCTATCCCAGGAGAAGGTCTTATTCAGCTCTCATTTTTCAGCACGTACCTCCTTTAGGAAGAGAGCTTTATCACTCTCTCCCCAGCTCCATGCAAGCACTAGGGCAAGGGCAATATGCTGCAGAACAGATGCTGTGGCAGGAGTGTGTTTACATGAAGCTGCTGACAGCAGATGCCAGCTTGTAAAATTAGCCAATAAAAATACCAGCATCACTGTTTACTCTGAGCAAGACAGGCTGCCAGCAAACTGGGAGCACATTGCACTGGCACACCAGGTTAGACTTACAGCATTTGGCAAAGCATTGTCATTTTTAGGCTACCATAAGTGGAATTCTCATTCAAGTAGAAGGGAGTCAATCAAGAGCTGCCCAACAGTCCCAGTGCTTCTCAATTTTGCATCCCAAAAGAATCCTATTTAATGCTAAGATGTAAATGCAAAAGAACAGAAATACTTTAAATAAGAAACCCCATGTATCATCAGCTACTGAAAGATTTTTATGTTCTATTACTTGGGTCAAACTAGAAACTGAACAGCATGTATGCAGCAAATACGTTATAGAGCATTAAGCTGTTATTTGAACTTAAACATCCTCCAGTACTTTTTATAACCACAAATGTAGTAATAATAAAAAAAAAATCCTGATTTTTGCATGCAATTGTTGTCTACAGTTTACCCATGTAGATCCAGAGATGCTCAGACTGATCTATTCAGCAGGTTGAAATAGTACTAAAAGTTTTCCTCAGTTAATTATCGTTTATTCAGAACCATTTAAAATACTGTTAAGACTACTATCCAAATTAAAAAATGCCAAAACCTTAAAAACCTTCAAGAAAATTATTAAAATTGTGGTTTTAAATATAACACTGCCTACAGTCTTCCAGATAAAACCAAGTTTTAGAACATTTTTTTCCTATCCATTGATTTCTCTACACTGGAAAGTATCATTAAAATCTCAGTTAATACCTTCTCTTATACTCTTAACAAGAAAACTAGAATTATAAAAAGAAATACTAAAGGAACTGATATACTTCAGGTATTAAGTTTGAGAACAAATTTTGTCCTTTATTATTTCCATTTCAAGCAAACAGTCCTCTGAAAAAAATTCTCTTTATGAATGGTTAATAAGCTACTAACAGCTTCTGTAAGCTTGTTAGAGATATAAGCAAGAAGTTAAAAAAAGGTAAGCAAAACAGCTGGAAGACTTTAACCTACTATAACCCATAATTAAAAGTAGCCTCTTTTCCTCTATAATCAAAGGCTGATATCAGTTAATAACATAACGTGCCTTTGTGATACATCTATGAAACCACAAAACTAGATGAACCATATTCCTGCAATGTTTTTTTACAAGAAATAGTGAACAGCCTCAATATTCTACTTTATAGACTAATATAAAATAAAAAAAAAAAAAATCAAAGTGCTGAAATTCTGTTGTCAACAAAGTGCAAAGACTTGAATTTAAACCAGTCCTTTCCCTCAATACATTGAAGAAGCTTAAAAACACAACCTACTCAAATATTACATACAAAAATAGCAACAAACCAGTTTCTACTCTGCTACTCTTTTACAAGGAACAAGCAACAGCCTCCATCACCCACCCAAGGAATAAGCAATACATGACGTCTTATTCGTAGGTTTTGGCAATATGGAGACCATTACAGGAGGTCTCTGGTCAAACATAATGATATTACTAAGCCCTTTGGTTTCTTTGTTGTCAGCTAAATAATTGTGCTTTTTCTATAACCAGCTGTTGTTCATGAGTAGCTTGGGGCTTCTCAGCTGTGCAGGTGTGGCCTGTTACTAGAACATGATTAAAACATCAAGTGGAGAATAAGGATCCTAAATGTTTGGAGCTGAACTTACTCCCTTACTTTAGTAAGTAGAGATGTTTTTTCTCCTTTCAGTTTATTCTTGAGAAGTAGCATTGCAGCTTTTTCTTCTTGAGTCCCTCTATCTTATGTACATATTTTTTTAATATGAAACAGGTTTTTTTCCCTGGGATACTAGAGGGGAAGAGGGAGTTTCCTGGGACTCCTGTAGTAATTGCTGTTTCAGAAAATTAGTTAGAAGCTTGTGTCTTCCTTGTGCACTCTAATTGTTAACCTTAACCTGACTGTTACTTACGTACATGTATGTAAGTACATGTACATGAAGGTGAAAGCTATATGCCTGGTTAGTGGAGCCTGCTCCTATGTAAAACTGCTAATATATTATATATTAATCAAGATTTGTTTCTCTGCTTAAACATATGCAGAACTTCATGCTGAGGGCAATTTTGTAGACATGTTTGACACTGTTTCAGGTGCCTAAAACTAAACCTATGTAAGAAATTACAGAAAATAGACTTTGTTCTACAGCAAGTACAGAAGAAATGTGGTCTGTTGATAATGCTTGATGTGATTAACTTATTTGATGTATATTTTTTCTCCTGTAAACTTCTAGAGCAGTGAATCAGACTGTTCATCGTGCTGAGATATGGCCTAGGGACTTAATTCATACTCTGTTTTTGAGCTGGTGTTTTAGTGCAGAACTAAGGATTCTTAGGATGCATGTGGTCGTACTGACGAGCCTGAAAGGGCTGTTTAAGTCTTTGATGGTCTGCATATCAATTTCCACTTTCCTGGTTTTTATTATGTGGAAGCAGGGGCTGTCACCTAGAATTCAGTTATGCTCTTTCCACTGTAAAATAGTGCAAATGGTTTCTCACAAGTGCAAGTGCACAGAACTGAATGCCTTTCCTCTTGCTACTAGTGAGCTATTTTTGTGAGCCTGTTCAGTAACGCTTTTCGCTTGATTTTATTTTGGTCTTGATCTGTATGTATCAAGTTCTCCATCTAGACATGTATAGAAGCATTTGACTTGTGAAGTTTCCGGTGATTGATTCCTTGCTCTTTTTATGTGGTGTGTGTGATAAAGTACTTTCCTGCTACGATCACTAAAGACTTGTGCCATGCTAACAGTAATTGGTAAATGTACTTTAAACTGTTCCACGAATTATATGCTCTGGATGAGGAGGGTGAGTACTATATACATGGGAAGGATGGGGGCTATAGTTCCCCAGAAAGGAAAATCTTCTCTTGATCAAATGCAGGGTTTATGAATTTATTTATCTCACCAATAGGATAATAAGATGTATGTGGGTTGTACAATAGTAAGGGTGGAGTCTTCCTGCTTTACTGTATGTAACACGAGAGTAAAGGCCACAAAAAGCAAGTATCACGTACTTCTAAAGAGTTGAGCTAGCTGTTGAGTTCAGAATTGAAATTAGGGCTATCTAAATGGAAATTTCTCTGAAGCTTGCAAAAGGATTGACATGAAGGGTTTAAAAAGGCAACATATGGAAACTCCATCAGACTGCTCAACAGTGATTTTTGATGCCTTTATCTGTGTAATGTGCAACACCTGAGAGAATCTTCACTTTGCTAGAGGTGCTTGGTCCTGCTAGAAAACTCAACCCCTTCATAGATTCAAGAAACTGAAGACATATACCTGGGATTTTCTGTAGCAATTCCACTTCCCTTGTTGGTAACGTTTCCATAGTATTTCTTAAATTAGTGTTTGAAATAATTCTTCTTTGTAGAAGCTCCTCTAATGGGAAAAAAAAAAGATTGACTAATTAATGTTCCTTTAGTATACAGTTCTAACTACCACTTAATTTTTTATGGTCTCACAATTTTGTACTGGTCCTACTAGTGCTGTATCTGCTAGTATAAATGTGGTTTGTCAACAAGTGAATAATTAAAAAACAAGCACTTAATTCCTGTAGTATGCTGTAAAGGTCTAACTTGTGTCTTTTTAATCAACATAGGAAATAGTGATTTTGGAGTTAGCTCATCGCACATCAGACCTGGCACTCACCATGGAAATGCCTCATGGCCTACAAATCTGAGTCCTTCTGTAAATGATCACTTAACACAGTATCTTCTATTTAGACCTGAGCATATAAAAGGCATGAAAAAGAAGTATGACTTCTATCTCGGATGCCTAGTAAATAAAAGCATTAATTAGGTGAAATTTGTTAGGCAAACTTGATGCGTCCACTTGGCACATATGGATGGGAAATAACTTCCTTTAACTGAAGTCCTGCTTTTCAGTTGAATATAACTGTTTGGCTCTATTTCATCAGCTTATATTGCACTTAACTGTCTTCAACGGACCATGGGCTCAACGAGGGAGAGAGCAGGTAGTTAAGCAGTGTTATGATTGAGTTTGGTGTGTATGTCTGACAGGTATTTACAACTGCTTTATGGAAGTAGGATGAGCATTTCGATAATATTAGCTTCTGCTTTTGATAGTATTGGGTTATAATTTATGGCTAAGAGCAGAAGTTGCTATCATGGTGTCTGTGATGCACAGGGCTCTTTATACAAGAACTAGTTGCAGGTATTTCCTCCAGTCAAGTTTCTGATTTTTCTCTTGCTTCTATAGCACTTTGTAGTCTGGCTTCAGGGCAAAATACTCAACAACTTTCATCTCAGGTAGTGAGAATGCTCATGGGTTTTCCCCAAACTATATACATCTACCTGATGGATATTGCTAGTGGTTAACTGTACAGTCTGCTTCTCTGTGAAGTGAAGAGGTTGACCTTGGCTTAGGAAGTTTGCCCGAGGTAAATTTCAATTCACCAAGCCATTGGACTGATGCTCTTACTCTAATTGGTCAATGGTTGACTTAAACACCCATGTGGTTTTTCAAAATGGAGGCTGACTGAAACTGCTTGTAGTGACAAATGTGACCAAAGGATATCTTCTTCCTCAAAAAAATAAATACACTTCTGTCTATAGGGAATTCTAGTTATGATGAGATAAGTTATTTTGAGCCTTTCTCTTAAAAGCAAGCCTGGACCATGTGTGCTGTGGTAGGCAGTTCAGGATCATCCAGTGTGTAGGAATTGGGCTTATCATTAAAGCAAGGGACTGGCCTTTGGTTTAGCCAACAGGCCATTTCAGAGATGGGAGGTGTCATAGATTTATGAACGAGAGGGGGCTACAGGGGTGGCCTTTATGAGAAGCGGCCAACAGCTTCCTCCATGTTTGATAGAGCCAATGCCAGATGGCTCCACGATGAACCCTGGCCAAGGCTGAGCCCATCAGCAGCAGTGAAAGCACCTTTAGGACGGTGTGTTTAAGATATGGGGGGGCTGGGGAAAGCTGTGCAACAGCAAATGCAGCCAGAGCCCTGCAAACACCCAGGTCAATGCAGAAGGAGGGGGAGTCTGCATTCCTGGTATTGAAGCAGAAATTCCCCTGCAGCCCATGGAGAGGACTGTGGTGAGGTAGGCTGTCCCCCTGCAGCCCATGGAGGTCCATCATGGAGCAGCTGGATGTCCAAAGGAGGTTGTGACTACATGAGAAGTCCATGTTGGAGTAGGCTTCTGGCAGGACCTCTAGCCCTATGGGGAGAGGAACCCACACTGAAGCAGGTTTGCTGGTAGGACTGGTGACCCTCCAAAGGATCTCCTGGAACAGCCTGTTTGTGAAGGACAGCACTCCATGAAAAGGACCCACGCTGAAGCAGTTTGCAAAGAGCTACTGCCCTTGGGAAGAACTCATATTGAAAATGTTCATGACCAGCTATCTCCTGCAGAAGATACCTATACTGGAACAGGAGAGAGGAGTGTGAGGAGTCATCTCCCTTGACAGGAAGGAGTGGCAGAGACAACATGCTATGAATTGACCACAGCCCTCGTGCCCTGCCCCTGAGACTAGCTGCTGTTATCTTGTACCCTAAGTGTTCACTAGATTTGCTCTGCCCTGCTCAGCTGAGGAGGGAAGTGATAGAGCAGCTTTGATGGGCACCTGACATCCAGCTAGGATCAACCCACCACAGGAGATTTCCAGTCCTTCCTCTTGAAATTTCTGCATTTCAAATCTCTTATAGAGGAGGAGACTGGAACTTGAATATGTTATCTCAGTTCCTGTGAGCTGTTTGTTGAAGAGTCAACTTCAGATCAGTGATTATTCCTTAAATAAGGTAGCTTTGACACTACAGAGAACATACATGCTAAAAGCAAAAGTGATAACTTGTTCCCTCACTATGTATTCTGAGGTATTAAAGCATGTTTAAAATGTACAAGAATTCAATGTATGTCCATTACTAATGTAATCCCTTCTAAATGGCTGCCTCAAACTATCGTGTCAGCACTTGGACTAGAAACTTGAGCTTTATTTTGTGGATTACTGACATGATGGGAAATAACTGATGATATGTGCTGAGCTGAACTTTGGGAAGGAGCACAGATTGAAGGGACTACTCTCTTGGAGATGCTGAGCTCCTTGTTTCTGTTGTGAGGGTACAACAGCACCTGTGCGACCTGAAGCTCAGGTTTTGTTCTGTTGCACTAGTATATTTTGGTATTTGGTGTTCGTGCTGTGGATTTTCAGGAATATGCTCTATTTTTGACAATGGCCTTCTTGAATTTCATTGTATGAATGAGGGGCCAGAGATAGAGAGCTCTTATACATAGCTTTCCTGGTAGTCTGCAAGCAGGTATCGTACAGAGGGAGGAGTAGCCTGAAGTTTCAAAATAAAACTACTTAAATTCTGGCTTGCTGCACAGTTTATTCAGACCGTGGTCATAGAAGGTGAGTTAAGCTGCAAGGATCACACTTATATGGGAACTGCAGAAGGCATTTAAACATTATATGCAAAACACTGCTTTGAAGGAGCACAAGATAAATGTGGTTAGACTGCAGGCAAGCTGCCAGAAGCATGCCGTAAACTGGTGTGTAACTGCAGGACATACTTGTTTTTAATAACATCTTTTGTATACTTTTTTCTTATTTCAGGTCATTGCTAATATCTTAAGGTAATGAATCATCAGGTGTTAGGTGCTGTAACTGGGGTATACAAAAGCATCTTAAGCAGCTTTGTTGTTAACTGCACTCACCAAACCAGCAGTGTTGCTAGACTTCGATTTTACTCCAAGACAGACAGCTTCTGAAGTAAATTAAAAGCCTTGTGCTATATTCTTAGCAATCTTGTTTCTCATCTTAAACATATGGGAAGCATCTATAACATATGATATAATCAGAACAGATTGTGACCCTTATACCCCCCTTGATGTGAAATGGATTCTTGCAAAGTCCAGTTCTATCCAGTGCTTATAATTGTGTTCTTAGCAATCATATGTGCTAATTATCTATAATCATGCTGTGTAGAAGAAAATTGTGTGCAGTATGTTACTTCCCTCAAATGTATGGCTGTCCTACTCAGTTGGTAATGTTTCTTTTGGATGATAAGTGGAGAGAAATATTGCCCACTTTTCTCCTGTTAGGTTTATTTTTCTTCTGAAAATGAATTGTAAGATATCTAGGTTTCATTGAAAAGTTACAGAAATGACAACTGAAGAAATACAGGGGGATGAGAAAGTTATGTACCTTGCACATATGATATCTTAATCTGTTTGTCCATGAGTGAGTAAGTCTATCTTGCAGGAATTTATCTATGGAGACCTATGTCTTTGGTAGTATATGTAGACAGGATAATTAATCTTTGTTCATTAAATCAATGTGGGAATGTATCCGAAATAAGTTGATATGGTTTCTGCTGTGATGTGGGTGGTTTGACTCTGAAGTAGAATAATACAGTAATCCCTTGAATATTGTGGCAGGGGGAGGGGGAGTGGGTGTGTCTAGAAACATGCTGCAATAAGTGAAATCCAGGAAGTAGCAGTAAATAGGGTACACATGGGTTACATTTAATTTTTCAATAACCACTATGCCATTCTGAAACTCTGAGGAAGAGAGACGTTAAACAGAATCACAGAATACTACGAGTTGGAAGGGACCCACAAGGATCATCTAGTCCAACTCACCAGCTAACACCCATACAGAGATCGAACGCACACCCCAGAGTGGTGAACATAAACCTAGTTCCCTCACAGGCCACTCTGAGCCAGAAGGGACCCAGGTGGAGTATGCCTTTTGTCTTTTGACTGGAGACATAATGGCTCTTGATGAGCCATTTGGCCCCTTACAGCTGTGCAGGGGTAGGTGTAGTGTTCTTTTTGGATTTTTTTTCTTTTCTCCTTGTTACCATTATGTTATTCCGTAATAGCTGAAATATCACGCCGTTTAGAGGTGAAGCGGCTATCTGGGAGGCGCAAAATGGAGAGGGCTTACTGTATATACAGTGAGCCCTCGGTTTCTGTGGGTCCATGGGTCCATGGAGGAGGCGCAAATGATGAAATCCATTAAGACAGCAAACCCATGGATATTCAATTAAGCTCTGCCCATAGCCACGCCTCCTCCACTAATGAGCTCTGAAGGGCAGTCCTGCAAGCACTGTGCATCATAGAATCACAGAATCTTATGAGTTGGAAGGGACCCACAAGGATCATCTAGTCCAACTCACCATCTAACACCCGTACAGAGACCGAGAGCACATCCCAGAGCATAACACCAACC
>WEKX01008315.1:107187-176417 GCA_013390025.1 Pitta sordida | reverse complement strand
ACACAGCAAGGGGTGTTAATTCTACCATATTAATTGTTTAACAGTTACCTGTACATAATCTAACAAAACAAGCTCCAGTAACCTCAAGGTAGATCACAAAAACCAACAGCTTCAAATTTTCCAATTCATAAAGTTACTTTTTGTATTCCTTTCAAACTATATTTCAGACATCTGAGAACAGAACTTCCCCTCTTGACACTTGCCCCTTGGCTCCTCCCCTCTCTGCTTGACATACGTTTGTTTTCCTGTTACAGTAAGTGCATTTGAATCCCTTTAAAACTTCAATCAAAGGGTAAAGGGCAAAACATTCAAGATTAACCTAAGTTGTCCTTCAATCTTAACGTCTATCCCAAAATAGCCTCTGACTCAGGGAAAAATAAAGCCCTACTGACCAATGCAGTTTCCACCATCAGCAGCATTACTGAGGGAACTCCCTAAGGCAAATTTCATATTCTGGACTCAGGAGAGATGTGGCTTTAGGTACATACACTGCAGAACTTCCCCCAGCACTTCCAGAAAATCCACTGCAGCAAAACAATACTTTAGTTTAAATAGAATATGCATTGTCTGCACAATCCCCATCAACCAGGTCCTTGTTTCGTTTTATTAAGTTTGATTACTTAGAATAAGATGGAAAGACTGAATTGCTTCAGAGGTCATTTAGAAGTTTTCACTTGACCTGTGTATCTTTCATCCAAAGATCTGGTTCACCTTAAAAAAAAAAAAAAAATCACTAAATTTTTCCTCAAAATATTTATCTTAAAAAAATAATCGGAAAATAATAGGATTCTTGTTAAATGTAGCCCAGTTTTTCTAAGAAACCCAGAAAAGACCTGGGGAAAAAACCAGAAAGGCCCTGCTGTAGATCTGACGGCACACATAATAATTCCATCCTACCTTCAAAACACTGTTGGAAGTTCTGGATGCAGCATATCATTACAAACACTGTTGAAAATGTAATTAAACGTAACAAATGAGATGACTCATAATATATTAAATACCATGAGCAACCTGGATGTCCTCTTCACCAGGGAAATGCTTTTTCCAGTTCCCCTGTTACTCACCTCGGACTTACTGATCACCCACGATGGTGCACTCTTTGTCCAATCCGAAAATCTGTACCAACAGCTACGGAGCTCTGCAGACAGGCTTTCCATCCTCCCACAACATGAGGATGGAGAACAATTTCTATCATTGAATCAACTGCTCTAGTTACTTTTAGAAGTAACTTTACCCAGACAATTCATGATCAACTTAACGGCAGACGCTCAAACAGGCATAGGAAAATATCCACAACATTTCAAAACAGTCTCTTTTTATGTTCCTTTCTTCCTCTTTTAGAGCAATGTGTGGGTATCACAGGAAGAGAGGAAAAAAGGAAAACAACAAACAAACAAAAACACCCCACACAACGCCCTGTACTTGCTACCAGCATTTCAACAGAAGTCAGATTGGCAGCATTCTTCGTAAATCAAACCAGAAATTTAAAGAACACAGTTAAAACCTTAAAGCAACCTTTTAGGTCAAGCTGATTTAATATCTCAAGTTGGTATCAGAAGACTGAATTAGTACTTTTCCTCAGAAACACAAAGTTCTTTGGTTCCTTACCTCATCGTCTTTGTACCAGGACAAGCTTTCTGCAGTCAGAACAAACCAGTATTCCTTGGATCCTCCCTTCATGATGCCAATGTTGTTGATGGTCAGCCAGCCTTTCCGGATGACCTATGCAGAGGTGCAGTCAGGCACAAGTTTAGTCCATTATTCACTTGACATAATTCTGCTTTTTTAAAAAATTTTTTCTTTTAAATAAGAACTTGCTAAATAAAACACAAACAGGTGCGCTTTTCTCAGTCTCCAGCAAATTCAGGAGTTTCTGCAGGTTCCTATCATTCAAAAAGAAAGTAATAAAATGATTATGTTTTCAGTCAAAAGGTTGGAGAAAGGGAAAAGCCTAACTATCAAAATGTTGTACCTACACATACACATATACACAGCAAGTATGTTAAGGATCACATAAACTTAATTGTATTTATTTACTGTATAACAACACACTGTGAAGGTCCATGCAACTTTATATCTGACTCAGATTTTCTGATCTTTTCTTGTCTAATTGTCAAGGTCATTTGTAAAGTTGGATGCCAGGAAAAGCACCTCGATACTGGCAAAGTGAGTGGCCTCTGGCACACACCCTGGGAATTTCCAGAAGGCGTCGTATCAAAGTGGAGAGGTCTTCTACAGTTAATTTAAAATTCAAGTAGGAAGCAGTGAGGAGAGGCATGTAGGAACTATTTTCTTCTTATGAGGTAGAAGAGAAAAAGAAAAGGGGGGGGGAACCTAAGCCAGCAATAAAAATCGGGGGGAGTGGGGCAGAGAGGAAGAGGGGAATGACTAAAGCAGAATTTTATAAACTAGATAGAGGCCAAAGATGAAAGGACAAATGGGAACAACATGCCCACAAATACGAAGGGCAGGAGTCTGTATCATGCACAGAGAAACAGGGATAAAAGAAAACTTGTAAGGAATGAAACAACTCCAGAAGTGAAGAAGACAGAATAATCATGAAAACTCATTTACAGATCAGATAGAAATTTTCAATTTTATTGAAATATTTATTGTTTTCCAAAAGAAATATGAGAAAGCAAAGATTCCTTCCTATCATACTCTGAACAAGACAACAGAACTCCCCCAAACACACAGATGCAGGGGACCTCAGCCATCCTGCATCTCCTCACAGCAACACCCTTCGCTTTGTCTATGAAGTATTGAGATGAAAACAGGAAGTTGGATCAGAAATGCACCCAATCCAAGAGTATCGCAATGATCATGTTTTCCCACTTATTATCAAGGAGGCCAGCAGTGTTAGGAAAGCCTTGAAGATCCAAAACCAGTTTACAGGTTTTCAGCCTGTAAGAAATCTCTAAGAAAACAGTGGATTGGTTTTGAAGCCTCAGTAAGCAATGAGAGATCTTGACATGACTCCTGTAAAGAGACTTAAAGGTCCAGCAGAAGGAGACTGGATGAACAGCCTGTTCCACAAAGGTTTCTACAAAATACTCATGTTCATTCAAGAAAAAAAACACTAAGTGGGGAGGGGCATTAGTGAGTACAAACAGATGGAATACTTGCCTAAGTGCAAGTTAAAGGAAACATACTGATAAGAACTTGATAAGGCATTTTATTTTACAATGTTTGTAGAAGTAAACTTTTAACAGGAAACAAGAAACACACGTATACAGCCACTGTACTGCCCTTCAGGCAGATGCCACAGAACAAGTTGTGGAACCAAGCTCATTCTAATTTATTTTTTCTGCACTGAACTACAGAAATGCAAGGGGGAAAAATTTGTGGGAAAACCAACGAAATTAAGGTTCCCCATTCACCTGAACTTAGCTCTGCAACAAAGTGAGCTGTATTTGTAGAGCAGACTAAATATCTCACAGCACATGTGCAGAGGTGGTCACTCCCATACTACACAGACACTGAAATGAGAGACCAGGAGAGAGGATGCTGCTGAACCACACTGACACCACACAAAGCTCTTATCCACCTCCAGGACTTGTGGGCAGCTGGAGCAGCACACTACTGACAACTAGTTTGGAGACACATCCCAGAGAGAGTAAAAGATAAAGAGGTGCTTTCCAGAAGCAAAAAAGTAAGAAACACCTGAGTAGCTGGTTCAAAAACCTTCTCCATGGTGACAACTGATCCCATTCAGGCCTTTCCCTCACTGGGTCCTGTCATGTGTTAATAAGAGTCAAATTTTCTCAGTTTGACAAGAACGCATTTGTGGTAGAGGTCTCAGAACAGAGCAAGCCAAGATGTTAAAATCTGAACTACACAAGCCACCGAAGAAATGATGAGTTTTTAATACTTCTAATGTAGGAACTACATTAGTTGCACAGCTCCAAAAGACTGTCATGCTCCAGTCCAACACATCTCCCCATAGATGTGTAATCATCACTGAGTGTGGACAGAAACAAGCTGACTTGCTAATACAAACATTGGTCACTGTCTCATAAAGGAAGGTATTTGCCAGTTGTTTCCTCAAAAATCCTGTGTGCTGAGGATTAGATCCAGCTGTCATTCTCACACAACACTGCACAAAGAGCAGGACATCAACCTACAGCAATATCCTGGGTACGTGTTTTTCACGTGCAAATCTCTAGGCCTGTTTATCTGAACCCCTCTGGGAAAACAGGGTACTGTAATCCCCAAAGTATCCTGGGCACTACAACAGGACATAACCATCTCCAATATGTACTAGGAAGCGGCTCAGAGGACATCAAGAGGGAGAAGAACAGCATAGTGTATTAAATCTCATGTCCTTTTCATTGAATTACTGTTTCCCAGGCTCATTCTAACTACAAAAAGCTACACTTACAAAACACTCAATACAAGTGTTAGAGATAAGGGGGAGAGAGATGCTGGATCAAAGCAAGTGCAAGACTAAGTGAGATTAAGGAACCCAATTTTACTTTCCAGAGAAACTGAATTATACACCTCAGGCTCCTCAACTTCTAAAAAAACCAAGTTCTATTTTAGAAATGAATGTTCTTCCATGGGCAATAAGCAACTAAGGTTTTCAAATATATTTGAAAAATGAAAGCAGTGTTTCATTATTTCTTTTCACTAGTTTATTCACTTGTTGATTTTGTATCTAAGAGATCCATTCCAATATTTTCTATCATATTTCTGAATGTCATTCCATGCAGACCGGACATCAGTGACATGACTTAGGAAGGTGAAAAATATGGGCATTGCCAGAAGCTCATGAGGACAATATTCTGACCGGTAGTTGGACTCCATGGACAGGATGAATAAGAGATGACACAATTCCTTCCTTCAGGATCCTGATACCTAATCTGGGTATCTGAAAAATGAAACTTAGAGGCTGCAAATGCACAGGAACAAGTCAGAAGGAAATCATTTTCTGACAGTTCAGCTGCAGAAACCCCAGATCGTATTTGCTGTTCACTCTCCACCAGTTCATGGATAAACAGGAAGGCAGGATTTGACACAACAAGCACATTTTATATATTGCTGCATGACTTATCACACTAAATCAAATAAAGGTACTTGTAAAAGAAATACATTTAAAGAAATGGAACACTTTCCGACCGTCTACAGAAGTATTTGAAAGAGGATTTCAAGATAAATGAAAGAAGCGAAACTGACTGGGCAGACAGAAACACAAGTGTGAAAATCATGAGATTGGCTACTCCCACAACAATACAAGCAGCAGCACTTGTTAACATAACTCTATTAAACTTGTGTTACATAACTCCACTGAAATAATTCTGAGCACAGAACACAACTCCCAGCACAACTGTCTTCCAATCACTGTCAGAACAACATGTGTTACCAAACACTAAGCACATTGAGGGAATAAAAATTGCAAAAACTACTCTGTGAGGCATCCTTACAAGCTACTGCTTCTTTGGGCTCAATTACGAAGATTCTCACACTGTAGAAACCATAACATATTAGAGGGGAAACCTAATACTGTATTTCACTGTAATTTGCCAAATGTCAGAGCATAAACTGATTAGATCTGACACTGAACATAACCAACATCTTGTGATAGTGCTTCCCTATGAATCCATTACATATCACAATATATTACATAACTTAAAAATAATGACAGTGGCTCAAGTCCTAAAAAAAAAAAATTCATCTTTACTGAAGCAAAGCACTCAGTGGTGAAAAGTTTAAAATGTGCTTCCAAATATAGTTAAAAAAAGATTGCGGTGAATAAGTCAAAGATGAATGAATCTTAACCTAAAAAACAAGCAGTTAAAGGGCACTTAGAAGAGCAAAACTTCTCTCTAGTTTTGATAAGGTGAAAATCCAACAGAAGCATGTCTCATTCAAGAATATTTCAAAATTCAGCATTGTGTCTTTGCCCATGGGCACCATCTCTTTTACAGAAATACTGGCATTTCTTAATAGAACAGCCTTGCCATGATTTCCCACAACCACCTCACTGACCATGGCACAAGTTTCCATTTCCATCTGGTTGCTTAAAAAAATTCTATAAACATCTTTTTCCTGGGTCATGCAAGATAACAGGATTTAAGTGTATCTTAGGAAAGGAAGCAGCAAAATATGCTCCAAAGCAGGATTAATTTTTTTTTTTAAAAAAGAGATGGGGGGGGGGGAGGTTACTAGGGGAAAAGTTACTTATTAGCAATATAGTTCAGGCCAAGTGATTGGGTCTCAATGCTACTTGTGTCCAGAACAAGTGAATCACGTTTCTGGTTTAACATTGTAAAAGAGGCAGGTCAAACAAAGCCTTCAGACCCAAACCTTCAAATCACTTGGAGAGGGACTTGAAACTCACAATTCCCATTAATTAAAGCCTCTCCTCCAATTACAGGGGCTACTTCAAGCACAGCAGCAGATCTCGCCACACAAGTAAAATACAATACACAAACTCATATAAATTATAAATATCCTCTATAATTTGAGTGTCTTGCATTCTTATACACAGAGGATCAGTTGGGTACACGGAGCAAGGACACCTTCAAAGCTTTATCATGAAGGGGAGCTTTAAACATTAAATTTTTAGTTACCAAAACAAATCTCAGCACACAACACGCACAGTTAAGAGTGGGTCAGCTTTCAAGAGCCAGACTTTGCTAATGTGCTGAAACAAAGTCTGTGGAACAAAGCATTACACTGATTACTTCAAGCAAATTAGAAGACAGACTAACCTGTGGCTTAAAAAGAAACTTTGTGGAGTCAGGTCAAAACCTCAGGCGGTAGCAAAGAAAAAACAAACAAAAAAAAAGGCCAAAGATTAAGTGTGAGATAATAAATTAGTAGTAGAGGAAAAAGGAGCAAAAACATGCTAGGAGGAATTGGCATTATTGTCCAAAAGTGAGGTATTGCTGTCCTCATCTTGTTTCTGAGATACACAGAAATAGTTAATAGTTATCATCATGCCAGTTCAAAGCAAGCTACTGTAAATTAAAGCAACGGATTGCAAATCAGCATCACACTATCTGGGGAAAATTCAGAGATCTTAATCTTCCAAAGGATTCCACTCAACTGCTGTTAGAATCAGTGCTGCCTAGTCCTTTTTCCATAACTGAACGTAAGTTTAGTTCAAAATGATAACTAATATAATTTGATAATTATATTAGGCAACAAACTGAAAACATTTCACTCCAGATATCGCCAAAGAATGCACAGATTTATTTCTTACACATAACCATCATTGAACTTGTTATAAAATTAACTGCAGTTTAGATAATTAATTCCAATTAGTAACATTAAAGACATTTACATATTTATTTACTCATGAGGTGGAAGGGTTAGAAAAGAATCTGTCCATGATATCTTGTTCTTCTGGTGATACGAAAAGAATGCTAGAGAGGCTTTAAATATTTTCTTTGATAAAACTCACTTTTTCTATCAGAAGTAATTCCTGAACATACATAAAACACCAAGAACAGCACCTGCACCCATAAACAGCATATTCAATTATACAAGAGCTAATGTTTCCTTTTGGTTACCAGAAACTTCATTGCTCACCTTTCAAAAAGAGGTTTACTAGGAATAGAGGCACTTACATCAGATAAAAACTGATTTCAAGTTATATAATAAAACAAACACCAATTAGTCGTTTTAGTTTGAGAAACTCAGTACATTATAAAATTATTAACTGTATGCAAAGTTTTCTACAACATTTGAAGTTACACTAATTCAGACTTGTACCAGCAGGTTAGTAGCAGTTAAGTGATGAACTGCAATTATACTTTGTTGAGGAAGTGTTATAGACCAGAGAGCTTCACATTAAATAGTTTAGTAGCAAGTATTTGACAATCCAATGCGTTAGAGACAAACTTTGCCCTCTGAGAAGCTAAATGAAAAAAGCAACAATAAAGCTTACAGAACTTAGCTCGTACAATTTGCCTTGAAGGCGGTAGATTGGTTCCCTGAAATAGCAAATTGCAGAAATAAAAAGTTTTATTTCAGAAACATTTTCTTGTTCTTTTCAACTCCAAACAATTAAACTTACAAACATCTGTTTATTATCTCTAAGATGAAAGGTTCAGCAAAGTCCTTTATACCAGAAGTTTCAACATTGAATTTTCAAACACCAAGCTTTTCCTCCACTTCTTTAAAGAAAAAACATTCACTTAATTAAAAAATCATTCATTTTATCTGTGTATTTTTGAAGAGTCAGATAATTGGTCGATTTTCCTTTTAGGGGACACTCTGAAGTGATGACAGTTGTTGTGTTTGACACATGTTCCAGCACACCTACATAAGAAGGAAATCTCTCCTCAGAGGGGAGAGACTCGTCTTTGAAGCCATTTCAGTGTTTAGACCTTTCAAGTTTTTTTCATTTTAATCCAAACTATGTCTTACATCAAAGATGCCACTCATGTTGGTCAGGCTATAGGGGACCATCACAGCCAAGTTATTAGATTATTTTAAGTCATATCTCAAAAATAACTAGCAATTTCTTGGTGGGAGAAAGAAATTGAATTTCTAGTCCCAAAGAGGTAACTAAATCCCCAGAAAATGCCAAGAACTTTTGTCCTACAACAACTACAGAATAGGAGACTTTCTGAAACATCAGGTTTATCACTTGAGGCATGTGAACTCTGGGGTCACATTTGAAAAACTTGACCTTTCCTCTCCTAAGCACTGTTGGACCAAATTGCATGTGGAAACATCACAAAGATGGTCACAATACTGGTAATTATTTATATAAAATTTAATTGTCCTATTTTTACTAGAATATTTTATTTCCTTCAAAGCATCCATTAGTTCCACAGCATTTTTTTTCTGTTTAAGACTTTGCAAAACCCTCAAAGCGAGCAGAAATTCTCCAAGTTGTAGCATTTTCATTATTTTCGTCTCCTATTAAGAAGAGGACTGATCCTGCAAAGTTCTGGGAACTCCTGGCCCACACAAAAGCAAAGAAACAAGGCTCTGGAGCACCAAGCATCTCGCAGAATCAATCCCACATTCTCTTGTGACAAAAAGAAACAGACAATTACATTAACGAATCTCAGTGAAAACGCTAATTAATCTGAGACCATCAGGCAGTTATTCTTTGTTTACTTTGAGAAAGGTCTATGGTACACAGTCAACAACTTTGTGAAGGAAACTCAAAAATTCCAGAAGAGGTAAAGGCAAATCCACTTTTGCTTTGCTGAATTACCCTTCACTGCTCTTAAGCTGTGAACACATGAGAAACTAATAAAATCACTATGACAAAGCTCATACAGGCAAATACTCACCAGAAATTTGCATTCTGAAATTCACAAGTTTGCAGTTAATGACAAAACACATTTATGTGTAACATGAGAGGCTCAATGCACTAAATGGCACGGGAGGGGGACACACTAACCACAAGTGCAAGCAGCAGCAGAAACACTAAACAATAAATGGTAACAACAGTGAAAGTCAGGTGGCTCTGAAAAGTCCAGCAAAACAAGATGATGGTGATAATGTATTTTTATATATGTTTGAAGCATGGATGGTAAATGATACACTTACAACCAGAAAATGCAGCTGAAAAAAACAAACAGCTTGGGTTAACTCGCACATGCCATCATCCATTCTTTGTTAGGTGCCTACCTGATTTCCCACTGCACTTTTGTTAACCTGACTGCTTCTCTGCTGGGCACTAAGGGAAGCAGAGGAAAAGAGTTATGCTGAAGAAACTTGAACTAAGCCAGTTCCTGAGAAATAGATTTTAGCAGCAATAGTTACTTTTGATTCCAGCGGAGAAAGCAAGGGTAACACAGCAAAAGAAGTACAGCAAAATCATTGCATACATGTATGTGGATATTTCAACTGGTTTTCTACCTCCTTACAGAAGGGATGTGCAGAGCAGACAGCTCCTACTAATCTCCTCCTTTGCAACAACATCTTATTTGGATTGGTGAAGGTTACGAAAAGCACAGAGAAATTATGGCTCATGTGGGTAACTTTGGGAACATTAGCCTCTATAAATATTCAGAGGAGACAAAAAGCCATTTCTGTTATTTAGCACAGTACGTACAACAAAATTCTCCCCTGCTGGAGGCTCCTTAATAGCTCTATCTTGACAGTTTGTTTTGGATATTATTCTAATATTTATATGCACTTTGTGGGTGTAAATATAACCACTGGTTGAAGCCATAACAAAGCTGGTTCGAAGCTGAAATCATATAAGAATAGAGCACATCTGAAATTAAGCCATATTGAAAATATTTTGCTCAATTCTTGAATTTGGGTAATCCCAGTTCCTGAAACAAAACACACTCCTGTCTCAAAACCAAACAAGTTGCCATTAATTCTAAAAGCATTCGCATTATGTGCTGGTTTGTGTTAGGCCACAAAACTAAAATATTGCTGGAAAGAGGAAGAAAAGCATCCAGAGAGATGTCTTTGCCTACCCAACCACCAGAGCAGCCATTGGCAACAGGAAGATTTGTTTGGATTAGACTCTCTACCATTTCACCAGGCATTGAATAACTGAAGAAAAAAGCACCCATATATTGGATCAGCTCCAAAGGCTGCTCTAAAAGAGAAAGGCAGAACGATGTGCTTGGATCAGAGCCCACAGGCCACTGCTTTGTGCACAGCTGCTGCTCCAAAGAATTGCTGAAGCACCAAACTCAATCCCAGCCGAATTCTGATCCCACCCTTCAGACCATGCTCTATCAAACCAGCACTACACTGTGCTGTCTGTGAGAAGATCCACAAGGACACGTATTCCCTGTGTTTACCTCTCAATCTGACCCCTTTGACCAAGCAACAGGGCACGTCCCTGGTGCATTGTCTGAGTTGCATAAGCTTAAATGCATAAATTATGATTAAATAACACGAACACATAGAACATTAACCTATCAACAATTCTGAAACACACATGAGATGGATTTAGGCAACCTAAATGTTATTCTTTTGAAGTTTGGGGGGTTTTGCATTTTATCACCTTAGGAAAACTAATTGGGCCACAAACACCTTACCAAGAGACTCAGGCCTTTTAGAAGTATCCCAGCAATGGGTCCTCGGTTTGCTGTTCTAAAAACAAATTACTCTTTATGTAGATTGAAGCCTGTAGCTATTCCTGAGTTATACTGATCAGAAACAAACCCATACCCAAAATTTTACCACTTTTGCTAAATAAGACAAAGATTCTAAGATTTCACAAATTTATAACTATGGAAGGTTGCTCTAAATATTAGCATTAAGTCCCTCTCAAGACAATTCCCATCACGCTGTACCTGCCTCAGGCCCTGCAATCCTCCAGGTAGTTTGAAATGTCTTCTGTTCTCATTCTTATGACCAAAATTTGCAGCACTTACAGTATTAAAACCCTGCACAGGAGAACAGGGGCCAGAAGCTCAACAAAGGAAAGGAAACACGAGGGAATCTGAGGAATCTACAATCCAGGATGTGCAGATAATAATTTGCATATAGGCTTCTGCAGAAATTTTCAAGTTACAAATTAGTACTTCCTCCTGTTTAGCTGATAAATTAATATACTTTAAATGGCTCTTTGTTATTCGTATTTTCTTTCAGTTGTACAGAAGTCAATGAAGATACCTCCCTCGCTGTCTGTCCCAAACTACAGCAACATTTACTTAAACTTACCAGTAAACTTAAGTAAAGAATCACTTTTTATCTGCTTGTACCCTGAGTACAAATCTCTGAGTGGCCAGAGATTTCTGGATCTCAACCGACAAAAGAGGAAACAGCTTTCCTGAGAAACTGAACTTGGGCATTGCAGCTCCTTGGAAAAGAGACATCAGTGAGGACCATGGACTGAACTAGAGGCTGCAGCAGCAGCATCCATGAGGGGAGGTTTTCCAGGGGAGAAACATTATGAACTAGCTCCAAATACACCTGGCACTCCAGAATCCAATACTACAAAATACGGAAAGCTCCAGCTTGACACAAGGAAAAGTTTTCACAGTGAGAAGAGACAAGGATTGGAACAGGCTGCAGAGAAAGGCACAAGAATCTGCAACTTCAAAAGCTTTCCTGGTCTGATCGGACAAAACCCCGAGTAACTTGGTCTGAATTCAGCACTGACCCTCCTCTGAGCAGAGGGTTGGACTATGTGACTTCCCAAGGTCACAAAGCACACCATGAATATATATGGAGTGTTTTTAGTAGGCTTTTTCCTGTCAGAAAAGGATGAAGAGAAGTAAATAGCAGGCGGGTTGTTATCTTGACCTCTAGAAGGCCACCTACCATTCCTACAACATCCTGCCATTTGTCAAGAGAACTGATAAAGACATACAGGACTTGCAAACAATTCTAGACAAAGTCGCTCAAACCAAACACAAATAGTCCCTTTCTCAGCTTACTCAACTCCATGTTTTAAACCCTCGAGACATATGGCCAAAGATGTGGTCTTTCCTTCCCAGCGCCAATTAGAAGGGGCCAGAGTAAAGTATGCACTGAGGTGGCAGACTTTGTTACTACCGTCCCACATGGCTGAAACCTGTTGTGATTCCAAACACTGTTCTGGCAAATACAGCATGAATATGACTGAAGGATAATTTATTCTTCAAAGAGTGAAGACATCTTTCATGTTTTCACAAGTTGGTGAAAAACGTTGGTATGAAGCCCCTGAGGCACAAATTGCTGGAAACTGCAGGAGAACATTCTGGAGAATATTCTCACAGCCTTTTCAATTAAGTGAGGAGAACGTCAAACCAGGCCCTGCAGGGCATTCTGCTACTATTATTCTCTGCAGCCAAACAGCAGGCACACTCAGAATTCAGTGACATCCATTCTTCTGAAAAAAACTGTTTCACACAGAATCACAGCTCTCAAAATATGCACTACCAACAATGTGGAAAGACCACCAATATTATACACTTCCCATGGTCCTGAAATGGATGTGCCAAAGCTGCTTCCTGAGATACATGTGATTCCAGATCAAGACAAACTTCACTTTCAGTAACATCAGGCTCATGAACAGGGTAAAGACTCCCCTACAAGCGAGACAGAGTTCAAACTGTGTGTGTTGAGAAAGAACATGACCCTGCAGCTTGCATTTTCACTGTCACACTTCAGGATTCATGTTCTGGACTCAATAAAAAACCCAAAATAAGCAAACAAACAAACAAACAAAAAAAAATCCTGACAGTGTCTTTGTAAAAACATCTCTACATACTTACTTTGCAAAGCCAATGAAGTCTTCGTGATTGGTGTTGATATAAGAAACCTGGATATCAATCAGCAGCAGCATCTGTTAAGGGAGATAGGAGAGAGAAAAAAATATGGGCAAGGTGGAAAGAGAGAGATTGAAGAAAAGGAAGGGAGAAAACATGGAACTCTTGAGTTTTCTGCATTATTGAGTATTGCTTCCATAATCGTTCAAGCCAAAAGTATTAAAGTATTATTTTCTGAATTCCACTGCTTCTGTTCTTGTGCTTGTTTAATAAGCTAGAGTACAGAAGAGCTACTCCCTTTTCCTATTTTTTTTCCTGACAGACCTCATTTTTCACTACTTTGGCCCTTGTCCACTCCATTAAGATCAATCACACACAGGTAGAGAGAGTTTTATTATTACAAAACATAATTCTAGCTCTACATTCTGCAAGTTGAGCAAAAATCCGTCTATCTGTAGCATTCCAGCCAAGCCAGCAAGGAACCTGAACTTCAAACCTAAAATCCAGGTACCTGTATTTTCCTCCTGTGTCACACAAGGAAGGGATGGGTTAGCCAGTCCTGGCCAAGAAGACGTGCAGCCCAAGGTATCAGACAGCCATCCTGATGTGCACATCTGGCTTGAGACATTGGCTATCAATGAACTAACAGAAAGGTTTTATACCGACCACCTGCCAGTCCTTCAGTGGCCCAGAGACAGAATTTGATTTAAATTTGATAATCTAACTTGAACAAAACCTTGCTACAATATTAGCAAAAGGGAGGGGACGAGGAGTTCAGAACAACTTAGGAGGTCTGCCTGGATCTTCTTCCCAAAATATTTCTGCACTCTCTAGACAATAATTCCTGCTCCCATTTCCAGTGGACTTTCTCACGTGTAATCTAAACTTTGCAGTTTCCTGGATTGGGATTGCTTAGCTGAGTGATGAATGCTCTAAACAAGTTTCTCTGAATTTTTTAACTTGTAACATCTTTTTGACCTTGAAGGAAGATTTGTCACTCCTCCAAGAGCCCCAGCAAAACGGCTGGTGAGCATCTCTGTAATTAGGACATGGGATAGGTACCTTAAAAACACCTGGAAACAAAGTAGAAATAAGGCTGGATACTTGTGTGTGCAGCTGTTTAATCATTAACTGATTTCACACACAGCTGTTGTGGCACAGCAAAGATGTGCACAGGGGCACAGGAATAAGCCAACACTACTTTAACCTGCTGCTTAACCTTTCTGTAACAATTCTAGTCTCCTGTCAAAGCTCAATGGTAGACAAGCAATTTTCCTCCCTCTCTTTTCAGCTTGTTGGGACAAAAAAATTTAAAAGTCTTCTGTTGTCTTATTGAGTTTTGTTTGCAAGAACTTTCCTCCCTCACACACTTCTCCAAACTCTTCATTCTCCACTTTCCTCTCACCTGATCCTTGGTCTTCTCTTCTCTTTCACGAATATAGCTGGCAACAATTCTTTCTGTTTCCTCACACAACCTGGGGTAGGTTGCCAACTGAAACACAAAATTATCAGAAACTTACACCTGCAGGGTGGCTTAAGTGGAGCACTAACAGAGGAGCCTCCAGTTTTCCTCTGTGAAAGCAAATTCATACTATGGATGCTTGGGCTGCAAGGTAACCACACTGCAAAGCAAGCCCAGGTATTCTCCAGAGAAACTGAAGAGACAGAAAACCAGGGATTGTTTCTGTTCTTTTGCTCCAGGGAACATCGACCAAAAGACATTTCAGCCTTGGGATGAGGTTTCTCACTTTGCTGCTGTGTCTGATTCCAGAGTGGCACTTTAAATCATTGCCAAATTTATCGCTCTTTAAAGGCTCCACCTTGTGGCAACATCTTTACATAAAAATACTTCAATAGCAAAATACAACAGTAAATGTGGCCAATACCAGTAGGAAAAAGCACCTGCACAATTAATTCAAATGACATATCCCCCAAACTTCAACAAAAAGTGAATAAAATCTGGAAACTGTTCAAAATATGACAGTGAATCTGCTTCTCTACGATCTTTGTCCTTGTTTTAAGAAATAACTCCTTTATCTTCTCAATGGTATTAAAAAATTTGCTTTATTCAGATCAGAAATCTCTCATAAAACCATAAAATGCAAGACAGGTTTCACATTATCTACCACACCATTACATTTGATGTATGTTACCAGACCTATGTGTAACCTACCTTTTTAGTGCACTTCTTGACTGTGTTGATTAACTCTTGCATCACCAGATCCACACTTTTTAAGCAAGGTCCTTTCAGCTTAACTATCTGCTTTTTAACAATGGCTTCAAATGCCATATCTGGAGTAAACAAACCTGTTCTGTGGACATAAAAAACCCCATATAAGACAGTAGTAAAAACATCATGCAAGCAAGATTTTTCTTTTTTACTGAATTGCTCCAATTTTCATTTTCCGAGCTGAGTAATAACAATCCCTACATAAAGGGAATTCCACAGAACTAATCTCAAAAACCCAGTATCATTCTAAACAATATACAAGCAGAAACATGCTTGAAAAAGGAAACTACTCCAAGACGATTGCAAGAGTCTAAAGAGCACTGATACAATGCAGTAAAGCCTCGTCAGCAGTGCATCAAACCTGAGGGAAATGATGCATGGCACCACCATTTGCACAGCAAACCCATAAGAATCCTACAGCTGCACTTTTCACTCACACCAGGAAATGTGGTTCAGTTACTCAGGGTCCAACATGGACAATTTGGTCACTGCACATATGATCCTATACAATGGATACATCACAGATCCTGCCCTACACAAATGGGCCTTACTTCTCCTTCAAACACCGCTCACCAAGGTCTGCCTCAGGAGATCAGCTATGTAAAAGCATCAAACTATAAAAACATGCCCAAAACTATTAGTTCACTACCATAACTTAGGACCTCTCTTTCAACAGGGCAAGGAAAGGCCAAACGCTGCACTATGGACACTAAAGTCAACCATTTGAAAATGCACAAATCAAGTAGCACAAGGACCATTTTCCCAAAGACTAAGAACATCAAAGCTTGTATGCAACACTTTTGAAACATATTACATCTGTATGATGTGACAGGGCTAGAGAACATGGGAGCACTTGCCTGATACCGTGGATGTTCTTGATGGCATAACTTATTTCTCTGCGCAGTTCCTTCTCGTTGAATTCCATCTAGAGGAACAGCAGCACACGGGAGCATGAGGGGAAGTTTTTAAGGAAAGAGAAAATAGTACCTCCCACTATAACCAGGGGAAAGGCAAGTTCAAGTGCCAAAATAGTCATTTCTGATTACAATAAACAAAGCATTTTAAAACATTTTAACACTAAGGCTACAGGGAGCAGTAAGGATTGTTGACAATCACATCTCCTTCCATTCCAGATACACAAACAGCTGGAATGATTTTGCAGAGTGAGCCAGACACAGGATTTGGAAGGTGCCACTTTTTTTTAAGCCTGGTTTCTTGAACTGGTGCAACTTCTGTGATTACAGTCTGTTTATCCTCTCCTTCCCACTCTACTGATTTTCAATCAAATTTGAAGAGAGGAGTTGTGTCAGCTGTGACGTTTTAAAGCTTTTCTTTAAGTTCCTTGAAAGCCAACTAGTTGGAAGAGAAGTTAGTGTTGCAACCAAGGGAAGGGTCACTACCTAAGCCCAATTATCACAGTATCATAGATTGCTTTGGGTTGGGAGGGACCTACCCTGCTCCACCTCTCACTATGGAAATGTAGGACTGAACACTGGCTTTGGTTTAATGTACCAAACACAGAAAGTAGAACACACAGAAAATGGTTATTTTCCATAACTCAAATTTTAAACAGATACTAGCTACTTGACCACAAATTTATCAGTTGGAATTGCCTGCTTGCCCCATTTAACCAAAAGAAAGACGTCATTTGTGATAAAGCAATAGTAAAGCACAGGAATCAGTACGAACTGGGTCTATAATTATATTCTAATTCCTGTGTTTTAGAATTCTTAGCATGTCTCAGTATTCAATCCTAGAAATTAAGCCAAGTGTCTCAAGTATAATTTCATGAACTTTATTTTACAGTTAAGAGCACGTTCTCCCAATCAGACCTTTTCTTGGCTATACTATTATCAGTAGGAACATAAGAATACATAAATAAAATACAAAGCACATCACCAAGATGAATAAATACCTTCACTAGTTCAAAAGGAAAACGTTCATGGAAAATACGATTGATTTTGGCACCTCCTGAAAGTTCTAGTGTATCAACTTGATCTCCTGATCCTTCAATTCTTTTTTCAAAGTCCACTGAAAACTGTTGAACCATCCTAAATTTCAAAGGAGGAAAGAAAAAACCCAAAACAAACACAACCATTAAAGCATGTCAAGTACTAACTCTTACTTCACTACTACTGACTGATAGTGCCTGATAAAACATATTTAGGAATTGATAAAAGTATCTTTAGCAACTACTGATTCAGCCAAGCTGCCAATCCATAAAAGCCATCCCTGCCCTCCCTCTCTTGCAGGACATATTATTTTCTTCCTTTTTTTAACACTGTTCATTAAACTTTATATCAAAGGCAGCTACAAATACAACAGTGTACCAGGCTACATTCGTGTTTTACCAATGATCACGAAATTTTAAATGCTGCCATCACTTATTACATATATGCTTAATTCTTTTTTAAGACAAAACAGCAATAGCAGTCTTTTGAGTAGGATAAAAAAAGAAGAATCCTGAATACATAAAGCACCTATTTGAATAGAAAACCACATCCATATTCAGATGCTGTTCTAGAAACTGCAGAGCTCATCAGGGTAGACCACCACAAGGAAAGAGTACCTGCAAAATACACAGTCCAATGGAATGATGTGCACCAAGCTNGAGGTCCATTTTAATTGCATACGAACACAAAAGGGGCTGCAGAGGGCTACCATTTAAAGAAAAAAAGAGAACAAAAATGACAGAGCACTATCAAGCACCCCTGGAAACAGCACGAAGCAAAGCAGCAGGTGCTAATTAGTGCTCAATCCAAAACGTCTGCCTTGGCCTTTTTTCGTAGTGCAAAATCCACAGTCCAGAAAGGGCTTTGATTCCATTTCCACTTGATTCCAACTCAGATGAAGAGTCATCTCTGTTCCATCCCTTTACACTAGTGTTATCCAAGTTTCACCAGACTGACTGATTTCATGGATGAGACCCAAACCAGGCTGTGATTTCAGCAGTGGAAAAGCTTTCTGGTTCAGGACTTCATTAAAATTCCCAAGAATTTGCCCAGCTGCTTTCTGAAGGTGCACACATTTTTGCTACCATCTCCTGCAGCAAAGGTCTCTGGGTCTTATGTACACGACACATGAAGGACTACCATCCATGACTAATTTTCTTGGCATCTTTAAGTTCTTTTGGAAAATGAAGTTTTATTAGAACAAGAAACACTCCCTATTCTCCTTCCAACCTGCCCATCTAACAGATGTCTAACACAATATTCTCCCCTTGTTTGAGGCCTTTTTTTTTGCAGACAGAAGAATGTCTCCATACAATCAGCAGCAGTTTGTTACCTTTGATCATCTCTGATGCCCATCCTTACATCTTTTCCTTGTCCTGCTTTCTCTGTTTTCTAGGATTACTAAAATTAATCTAGGGAAAACTCTGGAAATTGAAGAGTACACGNTGTGCATGGACTTCTGCAGGATTCCGAAAAACACACAGGAGAATTCCTCCAGTCATGGAAAAGCCAAATGTGATGGCCCTCTGTTTTTTACAACCAGAACATCTGGAGTAAAACCATGAGGAACTGACTTATGTCCACTCTTTTGGACACAGTTGTTACAAAAACAAGGAATAAACCAGAGTCTTCAGCTGGCTCAAGAANAGGCTGTGATTTCAGCAGTGGAAAAGCTTTCTGGTTCAGGACTTCATTAAAATTCCCAAGAATTTGCCCAGCTGCTTTCTGAAGGTGCACACATTTTTGCTACCATCTCCTGCAGCAAAGGTCTCTGGGTCTTATGTACACGACACATGAAGGACTACCATCCATGACTAATTTTCTTGGCATCTTTAAGTTCTTTTGGAAAATGAAGTTTTATTAGAACAAGAAACACTCCCTATTCTCCTTCCAACCTGCCCATCTAACAGATGTCTAACACAATATTCTCCCCTTGTTTGAGGCCTTTTTTTTTGCAGACAGAAGAATGTCTCCATACAATCAGCAGCAGTTTGTTACCTTTGATCATCTCTGATGCCCATCCTTACATCTTTTCCTTGTCCTGCTTTCTCTGTTTTCTAGGATTACTAAAATTAATCTAGGGAAAACTCTGGAAATTGAAGAGTACACGAAGTGTTTTGGAACATCAACCACAGAATTCTTGGGAATTATATGCACATACAGAATCCTTAACCATACCCTAATCTTTAGATTGAAACACATTGGAAAGAAGAGAAAAGAAGCAAACCAAATCTGTGTAAAGTGCAAAAGCAGACAAAAGACACTCACTGCAACAGGGCTTTCGTTTTTCTGGTTGGATCTTCTGGTCTGAAGTTTTTGTATACCTCTACTTCATGTTCTATAGAAAGCAGCTGGCTCTGGAGTTTGCTTCTGAAGGCTGGCAGAGTATCCCGAATATGATTGGTAAGTTGCTAAAAAGCAAATAAAAGTCCTTTTATACCGTTAATAAAGATGAAAGCACGAGCACAACCATTTCCTTCTGACTGCCAAGCTTATCAGCCGTGGCCTGTGCTAGCTCACCAGGGCAGCTCCTTTCCATCTCTGAAGCAATGGAGACTGTTAAGGAACAATACAATATTCTTTGTGCATACACATTCTAAGGAGGCTCAAAAAATTCCTTTCTCCTCTCACTCACTGAGCCCTACATGCCTTTAGTGACACATAAAAAAGTTGTACACATTACATGTTTAATTTGAAATGACTTCTTCATTCAGCTCTGACGCCACCACTCCCATTTTGCTGGGTTTCCTAAAGGTGTTTCCCAATTCTCTATATGCTTGTTCAGCACGAGAACTCCTTGACAACGAAGCCACAAGGCAATATGGGACAACAGATTCTCAGCATCCACAGCCCTTTGATGGATTTTACTCCATTGATGGAGTAAAGTGCAGACATCAGAGCAGCTACTTGACACTTCCACATGCGACTTTTGCTCCCTTGTGCAAAGTCTAGTAAAGGGAAGAGATCTTGTCTTCATATTAATGATTATACCTATAACTCTACCTCTTTTAAACCCTAGATTTTTTGGCTGAAAAAGTTCTACCACCAAAACCTTCAGTTTTCATTTCTGTATACCTAAAAGTATTAGAAAATAAATGGAAGGAGAGTAAAAAAAGACTTACCAGATCTGTGTTTAACTTATCTCACTTTTTTTGGCACGTGTATAGGTTTTAATGCGTTTGGATAACTGGACTTCTTGCACTATGCTCCAAACCCAATCAGACAAGCTATCAATTTAGAATGTCGCATACTACAATATATAAACTCAAATTTGAAGTCGTCCAGCAGACCCACAAGCACAAAATCAAAAGCTGGCGCTTCCCTGGAGCACCACCTTGTGGATGCACAGAAACGGACCTACGAACCTGAAACCTCTATCTTAAAGACAAAATTTAAGGAGGTCTTTCCATAGTCTACATGTGGCAAAAGCAACAGAAGATCAACAGTCCCTACTGAAGCAGGTTAATTTTCAAAATAGCTCACAAAAACGTTAATAGTAATGCAAGTCAGGAGCGGCCCAGAAGTATAAGCAGCTGTTTCAGTCTCAAAACTAAGACATGTGGATTAAACTTTCCAGATATAAAAAGACAAAATTGCAGGACACAAGCACGTTGTTGCATGCTGAAGACGACCTTGGCTCCGAGGCACAAATAAATGTCATTAGGATTCTTTTTGAGCAAGTCCAGAGCATGCCATAACGTGGCTGTCCAGTTACAGCTGCAAAGTTGCTGTAACAAAAAATTAGGCAGGCCAACCCCTTAATTTGCTACCTTATATCTATAATTATCCTTCTGTTTCCAGCTGCTGTCCAAAATGGATAAAGCCAAGCTGACCCAGTCTTTGTGTATTCCAGACCAAAGGCTGCAATTTGACAGTGAACTGGAAAAAACACTATCAAGTTTGACTTGTAGTGATGCCAAAAACACTGGCCAACTGAAAAACTAAGTTTATTTTAAAACAAATTCATAGTATCCCCAGCAATTTTAGACAGCCAGGCATGTCTTGATCTAGTCCTCTTCAAACTTGCTGAGATGCATCATCCTTAGGGTCACTGCTGCTCAAGCTAAGAAATGGCTCTAAGGAAAGAGTAATACCCAAAGACCCAAAATGGTGAAGAAAACGATATACTCCTCACAGCCTGCTGTCTTCATCAGAGCAGAGTCTTCATCAGGACAGTCAACTCTGGCTTTCTCCTCTTGGAAACTGGGGAATAAACCTCCATTTCCAGATTTCCAGCTGAAGGAACTTGTGATCTGACATAGTCGGTCATGAATTTAGATATAAACCAGAGCTTTTGGCAAGAACAAAAGTGATGTGAACCAAGTGATCTGATTACTGTATTTGTCATTTATATTGTTAGTATACAGTACATTGTTTTTAGTAAAACTACACCAAAGCATAGATTTTGAGCTTAAAGTACAGGCAGTGTACCCTCAATATACATAAGTTCTTTATTTTTTTCTATCTAATTTCTAAATTTGAGTTCTAAAACTTCTGTTACACTAGAAGAAATGTGATAATTAAGGAAAAGAATGGTATACTTTCAGGAATGGAGAGAAATCTTATTTTTGATGTTCACATTCAATATTCAAGAAAATAGGGGAGTGTAGGACTGCCAGCAAAAGTCAGAAACTACATCTCACAGCAAGATTTTGTATGTTACATGTAATATACAGCCTTGTTTCTACCTTGTGCAAATCAAAAATTTCTGCATTAAAAGCAGAAAAGAATAAGTAAGATTCAGTGACCAACATCATTTTAGTAAAGTTTTTATGGCCCCATCATTATCCAGCTGCCTTTCCTCACCAAGGCTTCAGGTCTTACCTGGTTTAGAACTTTCTGGAGATAGGGTGTTCCCATCCGATCTGCCATGTGCCTGTAGGATGGGTGGGAAAGAAAGAACTTCCTTTCTGCCAGAAGAGCTGCCTTTATGTCCTTCTTCCCATCAATGTCTTTCTGGCTCCTGTTTACAACACCAATATAACCTAAAATAACACAAAACCACAGGTAAATCAATGCAGCTATTGCCTGAACTGCTGAATTCATCTTAAATACAACAAAACTGGCTCAGTTCAAATAAAACTTCCCAATTTAGACAGATCAAGTTATATTTAGAAGTACTCTAGTGACCATAACACCATCTAACTTGTTCATTCTCTTTAGGTACCACAGATAGACTTCCTTTTAAATCACCAGTTCAAATATAGAAATATGTACCTGAATCTCCGGTGAATCCCAAAGAAATCACTTCAGAAATAAACAAAAAAATCCAAAACAAAATCAAAACAGACATCCCGGTCTATATAGATAAATTATGTGATACTGTATTAACAAAATAGGGACAAAAAATCTTCTCGTTTGCCGGACCAATACACTCCATGAGAGGAGATCTCATCAATAAATTACAAAGAGAATCAAAATTCTTGATATTATTAAGACCATGAGCAACTGTTACAGCAGCTGCCAGAACAATCACACAGAAAATTTCTGGAAGGGGTCAAAACTTGGTTTACAGTGAGATTACCAAAGCTCTGGTGCTTGCTTCTACCACACACAAAATAAATAAGTTAATTAATTAATTCTTGTGTTACAAGCAACAGCAACCTGGCAAAGGAAAAAAAAAAAACTGGCTAAAAACTTGTGCTGACATTTCTTGCCTCCTCTGGAATATGCAGTGTATTTTCCAGGTCCAGAAAAAAACCTATTTCACTTGCAGGATATTTTTAGCTGAATAGGTACCTATAAAAGTGAAGAACTCACCAAGTCCAGCGTAACCTTTGACTCATCTCCAGGACTCCCAAACACCACCCTTACCCAAACATCTTTACAGACTGAAAACAATACAGGCAATGGAACATTCTCACCTCTACGAAGAGGGAGTAATTTGTTTTCTAGAATTTCTCTTGCATCTGTCCCTTCATCCATCAGATCCAACTTTGTGATCACGCCGATGGTCCTAAGGCCTGACCAGGGTGGAGGCAGGAGGAAAAAGTTACTGAAGAATCATTTAGTTTCAGGAAGAACAATTACATCTTAAAATTATATAATAGCACGTAAGTGACCTTTTCAAAGCTTCTATCACACAATACCAGCAATATCAAGTTATGGTACAACTGGAAAAGAAAGGAACATAATTACCAGTCCTGAAACGTTCCTCAAATCTCTTTAACAAGGCTGAGCATCCCTACAACATGACTGCACAAAATTTATGGTGCAATATCCACAAATCCCATCAACACCATGGTCCGTTTTGCCTGGTACTACAAAAATTCCTACACGGGCACTGTCCCCCTTACTTATAAGAGATAATGACAAAACTTTAAAAAACCCATTTATAGCAGCATTACCTGCACAATACTGAACTAACAAAGAGTTAACCATGATGTTGAAGGCTACATGAGATTCAATTCATTGTAAAATTTCACACAAGAGTTGGTCCATTACTTCCAATTATGTTATTACAGTGAGAACAAAGAGTGTAATCCATCACACTTACCCTGAGGGTCCACTTCCTTTGCCAGCTTCAGGGCATCCGAGTTGGCCAGATCAGTGTTAGCTGGAGTGACAGCCAGTATCAGGCAGTTTTCTCGAGCGATGAACTGCATTATCATGTCTCTGATCTGCTGCTCGATATCTGCAGGCTGATCTCCTACTGGCACTTTAGTGATTCCCGGCAAATCGATGAGGGTCAGGCTCAGGACTGTATGGAAACCACGGGATCACAGAACTGGTTAGCACCAGACATAGCAAAGGGGTCTCCACACCCACGGCTGCAGACAAATTTTAGTCACATAAAATCACATAAAATAAAAGCTTTACAGGCATATAGATATTGCCAGTGGTTCAAACAAAATGCCCGACAACCTGAAAAGTAAAATTGTTTCCCTTTTGGTCTTTCATCTCTGGATTTCTTAATACAATTTAATATTTTAAACATTACAACTGGTATCATTCTATACCAAATATCCTTGAGGTGTCTAAAACAAATGAACACGGCTTTCCCAGTCTTCTCCAACAACATGAACGCAGACAACAGACCATCACCACTGCACCTTTCAAATCAACCCAAAACAGTTGTTAGTTTGTTGTAAATACAGTCTCTGACTATGCTTTCAACAGTGTCTCCAATTAAGAAATTTTTTTTAAAAATCATTAGCTAGCCTAACTTACATAGCAAAATTGTTGTTAAGGGGTTTGGGAGTATGTTGCTGTTTTGAGGGGTTTGGGGTATTTTTTACTCTATCACTATTTCAGAAAACTAAGAAACATGAAATAGTTGATGGATTAAGAAACCCTGGTTTGCTCTGGCATGACTTCCCCACTAGGGTAGGAAGGCCCAGTGACTTTCAGACCACTGATGAGGGAATCCCTCTGGAGGGTGGCAAAAAGTAGTTTTGCCACTAAGTTCAGTTATTGGTCTTTATTAATGAGCAACTGTCTAATGGTGAATGTACTGGGGAAGGATTGCTTCTATCCTGGTGCAGGGTGAGAATATTTTTAAATCAAGAGAATGTAAACGTTCTGCCCAGCTCCCTTGGCAACAGCTCTCCACTGTAGAGGGGTTTCTTAGAACAGAGAAATCTCAGGATACTCCCAGACACATATTCATTTACTTTTGGTTCAAGTCAGCCTAAGTTTTTCCATCCCAGAAGATGGAGTAGTAAGAACATATACAAAAGGCAATGGCTAGACAGACCGAGCTACATAATACATGACATGGCAGAAATGTAAAGTAGAACTATTTCACCTACCATGTGGAGAATATATTCTTAAATTAATAGGAATTGAAGAAATGCCTTTGTTCATTCCTGTTACTCTATCTGTTTCTGCTTCAATTTCCTGACGAACTTCATCAAAATCAGTAAATTTCTTCCCTTTGCAGTGTAGAAATTCGGCATACTCTGTGAAAAACATGAAGAACAACTCAGTATTTCACGGGTTTATCAACTTGGATGCCCAAGTTCAAGGCCCCAGTGTTCTTCATTATGTCACCACAGCTTTCAGGAAAGTATTACTGTGACTGCACATATGAAACCCAGCCTGCAACAAGAAAGGCTGAGTTAAAAAGTTAAGTTGACTGGATATGATTAACTGCTCTTATCTTTAGCACATCATCTTCTGGAACAACCTGAAAGATTCAATTACATGTCATTTACAGTAATGGACTAAGGAACAGATTGTGAATCAGATTCTGAATTTTCATCTGATTACATTTGCCTATAATACATCATTAAATTGAAAAGTAATCCAAGTTCAGTATCAGCAGAGATTATCAGCATTTGTTTCCAAAACTAAGAGCCCATGTTACACACACAAATTTAGCAAAGTAATTCTGTAAATTTTTAAAAGTTCATAATGAAAATAACATCACTCAAATCCACTAATTTTTTTAACATAACTCCTCATTTCCTAAAAATTTCCTGTAGCCTAAATTCAAATCATGCTTACAAGTTTGTAAGAATGTTTATAGATACACATGTTTTTGCTGAAGTGGGAGAACATAATTAATTCCTAAGTATTTGATATCATGCAACTTGTCCTCTTACCTTAAAAGGGCTTTGACCAGGAATCACAAACAGTTACAGCTGAATTTTTAGACCCAAACCTAAGACTAGGTCCTTGTTTTCACTTTGGAATCCAAATACTAATTATTGCAACCTGTTGGTTCCCTGCATAACCAAAAGCACATCCCAGGATTTTAAACTGGAGTTTCCTCTTTCAAAACAGAACACAGAAGTTTATCTCACATACCAAGGCTGGAATTAGGAATAGTGACATAAATGAAAGAACAGCAGCTCAGGAGCCCCGATCTGAGGATAGAGATTAACAGAGGACCTGATGTGCCAGTACTGAAGCCTGTTTCCCAAAAGTCACCTCATTACTGACAGAGCTGATATAAAAAAATAAAAACAATAGTCAAAACTACAATAAGAATCAAAGCAAAGACAAAAAAAGGACAGAGAGGAGGAGGAAATGTCAAATACCAACCTTTCAGTGCCACAATACCATAATCCCTCCAGATTCAAAGTGTGAGGAACAGGGAAAATCGCCCTTCTTAAGGCAAAAATACATCATTTTAAAAACAAGAGAGCACCTAACAAAAGTGTCACCTCACTTTTGACAACTTAAAAATTCCAGAATACTTTATAGTATTTCTTCTTTAGCTCCAGTAGCAAAATGACAATGAATGGGGGGGGAGGGGTGGTTTCATGGTCAACTATTTATTTAAAAAACCAAGGAATAATCAAAATAAAAGAGCTCTGTTGCTCTGGCACATTTGAGATTTTACATCTGTAAAATCTGTCATTTTAAAGTTGGAAAACAGCTAGCCCATGAAAAAAGGGCAGATGTATTTTGCCCCAGTTCTTCATTCACTGCTTCTGGCATAAAACAGAAGGTATTCTTCTTAGGGTTTGGGTTTTTTCCCCCCAGTGCTTCATCGTATTTTCTCTGAAAAATATTTCTAAATTCAGTAATTGATAGTTGGTGCTCAGCTGTAATCAGCTGACTGACTCAGCTCTTCTCTTTGTTCCACTTCACACTCAGTAACAGAACGAGTGACTCTCTGCAATGGTTTCAAGGCAATCCAAATAAAAACGTCTGCTGCGTCTTAGTTGTGTTAATATTTATCAACAGCTCATCCCTCCCAGTGACATCTGTGGTCCCACTAGAGCTGAAGGAATAAACTTTACAGTGGTTCATAACCTGGGGTGCCACACACAGCCTACAGAATAAAAATTCCGAGGGACAAGCAGCACTTTGTTCTGCTCCTTTCAGCCCTCAGCCTTGGCAATGATGCCTTATAGCCAGACTGGATAAGCACATGCTTTAATGCAATCTTCAGTTTCCAGCTTTAATACACAGAAGATTACTAGGAAAACATTTTTATTTACATTTTTTTGTGGGAATGGACACAAAGCCAGACAAGAAAATGTGATCCTGCCTGAAGTGCAGCTTTCAGATATGTGTTGCTTTGTATAAAGCTGAACTTACATTAAGAGAAAGAACAATTAGATATAAAATTAAAACAGATTCTGCATGTAAAATGCTGGAGGTTTTCCCCAGACTCATTAAAAGCACCTTGGATAAGGTTGAATGAAAAGGCTACCATAGTATAATTTCTTGAGGGCATCCACAAGTGATTATTTCTCTCTTAAATTTTGGTTAAATTAGACCAATCATATGAACAAGTGGTACAGGATAACTTCTTAAATGCTCCTATTTTTTTCAGTCAATTATATCTCCCTACGCTTTTATGTTTTAATCTTGTTCATGATTTTATGTTGTAATTAGCAGTAAATAGCCATTGCTGTTCTCAAACGATTTAAATTAATTAACACTTGAGATATTTCGTAAATTTGTCTCTAAGCTGAAGAGAGCTGAGTAAGGAGACACGGATCAGCCCTTTAAGAGATGTTTTGGAAAACATCCTTGATCCACATCAGGCTGAACCTAAAGCCTTACGAAGGCCAAAGACTTTTCCCTGTGCAGAACAACCTGGTTAGGAAGAACAGGTTAGGAATTGACCAAGATGAAGGATCTGGATTCAGGACTCCTCCAAGACTGATTTCAGTCAGTTACTCCAAGGTGGTGGTGTCCACTCTAGAATACTTACAAAAGCCTGGGAGTTACCCAAAAATGTGGCTCATTAAATTGTCGGCTTCTCTCAAACACTTTAAACATAGACATCAAAGGGGGAATACCTCTTGCTGCATCTTCTATCTGCCAGTGCCTCAGGGAGGTGCCAGCCAAGCAACAACAGCCTTGTTAACTTCAACAAAGCAGCGCACAAAGCCCCAGAATGCTTTTCAAGAGTGTGTTTTACAAAAGGCAAATTAACACCATGAGTGAAAAGTATATCGCCTCTTCTTTGATGATGGACCTGCTTTTTCTGAACAAAGCAGAGGTAAATTAATCTGGACTACAGCAAATCATCCAATAGTGCTTCACTGAAAAGAGAGGCAGTATCAAAAGCCCTTGTCTTAATCCATAGTCCTCTTCTACTTCAGCATTTCTGTAGCTTTGCTAACAAGCTGAAGGTTATTCAATTGAATATCATTCAATTATTCAATTGAATATTCAATTCAAATATACTCAAACTGAGGTATGTTATTCCCCTGCCAACCTTCAAGCAGAAAGGCTACAAGAAATACAAGTCCCTTGGAATTTCCTGAAGACCAACAGAAAATCCTGTCAGTGACTGCAAGAATATCATAGCACAAGACATAAAAACATAGAAAATAGTGTAGATCTGATGAAAGTAACTGGCATAAAATAGCAGGTCACACTCTCAGGCCAATGAAATGGTTAATTATAGGGGTAGACACTCATTCCAGAGGAGGACAAGTATTCATTTGGATGCGATAACCTTTCACATCTTTGAAAACTTTTATTTGTGGAAGAAACGTCTCTGTTTTTTCAACCTTCTCCTATGGATCATGCTTTCTAAACTTCTGATGCCTCACACAGCCATCCTCCAGGAATTCTTCCTAAAGTTACAGAGGTGGAGCTGTCAGAGTTCTCTCCTTCCCAGGACTGAGAAAAAGCAGAACTACAGCTGTGAGACTGCATTTCTGTGATGCATCTTGGACAATTTATTTTTTAACTTATTTGCAAGCAGTTTGAATTGCAATTCCACCCTCCAGTATCTTTCATATTGTCATCTGTATTTGCCAAACACAAACTTAATAATTAACACACTCCGTCGTCCTATCAGTAACACAAAATACTGAACATGACCTGGAGGGACATCCCTTCCACTCAGCTAACAACTGTGCATCGATCTTAGAAGGATCTTTCCTAAATCATGTTTCCCAAGACTGTTCATTAGATTTTTTTTTAAAGCAAGATAATTTAAAAGCCCCTATTGCACCCAAGATAAGATGCTTACCATGTCTTAATTTACAACCCTGGCTACCCAGTCATAAAAAGATATATTGCACTGATACGACATTCTTATCTCCATTTATGAGTTTGTGTTGGCTGCTCTTCATGTCAAATACCTTTCAGATTGCTAATTATTAACTAATTACAGATTTCTTTTTCCTAAAAGTGAACTTTGATTGACTCTTCCATCACTTTTTTTAATTATTATTACCTTTTTGAAGATAGACAAATACAGAGCCATTTCCCATTCTTTCAGTGAAGGGATTCCGTGTTTCCTGATGTCACCGAGCATCACTCCGGGATCAAGGAAACAAAAGCTTCCAGGCAAAACCACTAACCAATCTAAATTCTTTTTAGAAATCCAGTATTTTATCTTTTGTTAGAGGGTTGTTTTTGCCACCAGATGGCAATAGAAGATGATGATGCTTGAGGAGTAGTCTTGCAACAGCAGAAGTTTGGATTAAAGCTCAAAAACTTCAGGAAAAGAGTATCTGCAAGACTTTAGAAAAAAATCTTTTGAATCCTCTGATTTACTTTCCACTTAGTATTCTAATTAGCAGAACTAAAACAAGTGTGGGTATTGTACACAAGACTGGTTCATTTAAAATTGTCCATCTCAATAGTGATTCCCGAAATCTGTTAATCTGCTGAAGAAAGAAGAAAATCTGAAATACCTCCAAAAATCATCAAAATGATGAAAATAACTCTTCCAAAGCCAAGATACTAAAGATATAAATAACGGGATTTATATAGCAGTACAATAAAAAAAAAATCTACAATAAAAGCCTCATCCAAAACCCGAGAGCATTTTTTATTGCTACTGCTGTTTAAAAAACATACTGTGTACCAAGTCTCAAGAAATGTAGTCATTATTTCACCTGCACAGGCAGGAGAAAGCATAGCAAGATGAAAAACAGATTGCCAAAGGTTATATAGAACGTGTGGCATCAGAAAAAACACACTAAGGCATCACTCAAGATCTTCTCTTCACATTTTAAGTCATTACCTTCTAAAAGCCTGCTCGGCAGAACCATTTAAAAGTATCCATTAACTCTTACCAAAAGGTATTTAATCTTACTGATCTATTAAATCAAAGAAGCCCCAAACTAGGAAGTATACTGGAAGTTGTGGAACAAAAACATAGAATGTTTAATAAACAGGCTTCAACACATAAAATCACCTCAAAGGAAGAAAAACCCACCAGGTGCACTAGTCCTCCTTCAAAAGTTATGGTAACCCTGGCCAAATTTGCAGGGAGAAGATTAAGAGCTGAAATGGAACTAACACACCTCATGCAGAACCCAGTTATGTTGCTCCAAGGCCACTGAACTCTAAGAGAGCCTTACAATTCTCATCCCAGGTCACTGAGTGTGACACAGAGAAAAAAACATCCACTCCTCCATCAGAGCACTTCTCTACTCTGAGCTCCTTCAGACACTGGCAACAACAGAGAACAGGCCAGAGTCTTTCACAGGACTGTAATTTTTTTTTAACATCCATATTTTCACAGCATCAGTAAGGTTGGAAAAGACCATAGAGATCATCAAGTCCAACCTATCACCTGTTATCGGACCTATTGTCATCCTGCTACCAACACCCATCCTACCAATAACACACTATCCCATTATCAAGGTCATGCTACTAAACAATAATTTTGACTTATTCTATGCTAGTAGGTATCTCTCACATTATCAAGTTCATAGAAAAATACACAAAACTACAAAAGAGATTTGTCAGTCACAATATTCAATTAAAACCTTTGTATTTGACTCCAGTATTTCAGCAGAGCACCATATTTGCCTGGATGTGGAGGGGAAATGCCATAAAGCCATTTAGGAATTGTACCGTTGCCATCAAAATATGCTCATGATTAAGAGTTCAACAGGTCACCACAAAATAGCTTTGTACTAATGATACAGAATTTTTTTTGAGAGAGGAAGTAAACAAAACCATAAACCCAAAATACTCCATATTCTCATGAGATACATTCCTTAGCACTGAATTGTTTCGAGTTACCCCTCGCAGAGGTAACAGCTCTTCATCCAGATGTGTCAGGTATTTCAGGTGTTGGAAGGTCCGGGTAACTCCTCACAACCAACTCCTGTTTTGCCTTCCCATGCCATGTCCAACCTTAATAAAGGATGGTCAAAGTGTCCTCTTTGAAGAGCACAAATGCCTCCACTGCCAACCTTCATCTGTCAGTGCAGCAACTCAAAACTAAATAAAGCTTTCAACTTCTCTGTCAGTAAATTCACATTCCAAAATGACTCTCAGCCAGTTCCAAAACGTTGCTGAAGTACCTTGTAGCCACCTCTGAATGCCTACACATAAAGTGCCTCCTCTCTCCCTTTCCTCCCAAGGGATTAAGAACAGTTACTTTCAAGAGTCAAGAAAAATCCTTGGATTAGAAATAAATTAAGCATCAGGAACCTGATACAGCCCTCTAATTATCCTATAACCTTCTAGATAATTATGGACCTGATAGAAATCAGCCCAGCATCAGCTTCCTGTGAAAGAACACTGTGCTTCTCTAAGCAGTTTTCTATATTTTCTTTTCTTAAAAGCAGTTCACGAAGATAAAGGCGGCTTAAAAGATAAAGTTATTCGGAATTTCACCACCAAAAATAGAAACAGTAGAACAAAGTTTAAAGAAAGTAACAAAATAATTAAAGCCTGGATTTTAAAGGTCTTGGCATCTAATCCCAAACAAAAAAAAACACACAGCATTTCCCAAAGGGAGATGCATGTCTTGACATGCAGGAAACACAAAATTAGACTGAAGCTCAGTTCCCCAGAATTTTTTAGAGTTCTTGTTTCATTATTTCAGTTATAATGAAGAGATCATTTTCAACAGAGGAGGTGCCCATACAAAACCTAGAGGCTCCCTAAAGCCAGTAAGGTTTTGTGAATAAATCAATGGGGGAAATACGTACCAGAAAGAGAGAAGCCCTTTAAGTGTCCCCTTAGCCAAAGGACAATGATTTACAAAACAGGGCAACACAGACCAGTCGGGGCAACTTCCAGACAGACATAAAGAATAAATCTTTAACTTGAGGGCAGTGTGTGTTTACTTACTAAGTCATCTGTTCCCAGGGTTTAGTAATTTTGTTAGCAATGCCAGCACAGAGCTTGATGCTGTCCTTTCTGCTCCTACATGGTGCTGGGGAAACGAGATGAAGACTCCACAGCTGGGCCTTACTCGTGCATTTCTGCATGCTCTGGCAAAGATCAAAAGCCAGCTATGCAGAAGTGGCAAGTATTCACATCTCCAACTAAAACTAACTTTGTATTTAATATATAGAAAGCACTATAAGCATATTACGCACTTGAAAATCCAAAAGTTTCTAAGCTGAGCACACAGAAATACTGAATTCCACTGTTTTTCCTTTCTTTTCCATAGTATAAACGCTATGGAAAATTTCATAGAGGCACTGAAAGCATGAGTGTGCTTTAAAAGTAAAACATAACTCATATAAAACCCTGCAGCCTGGGCAGACTGCAGTCTACCTTCCTGCTTAACAATGCAAAGACCTTCAGGGAAAAAAGCCACACACAAAAACTTAACTACACCTCACACAAAAGGACAACTAAAGTTTCACAGGTAGCTTCAAATTTGTTTCTTCACCAGTTTCATGGCTGCCCATAACTTAAAGACTTCTTTTATAATATTGGTTTGGATGTTATTTAATTTCTTTTTATTATTTTAAGTAGAAGTCAAGAGTAAACCGGTGATTTTTGTTGCTTACATTGGCTTAGAAGCAATAAGAACAAGAAATTGGGATGACTGAAAACTGGAACTGCTTTTATATATGCTGGGGATCTGAGTTACACCACTGGAAGAGGAGAAAGTGGTGAATTCTGATCAAAGATCCCAACACATCACACAGCTTAGTGGTACACACAGAAATATTTATATTTTTGACCAGCAAATATTTACGCACACAAAAATATTTATATTTTGACTCAGAAGCTTTGTTTTCCCCCCACTTACCTTCTGCTCTACTTAGTGCAGTGAGCCCAACCAAAAAAGACAAGTTACAAAAACAAACTGTGTGGAATCAAATCTGTGTGCACTGGAGCAAGAGTTTAAAGGCAGAAGTGCAGCAATTTTGGTGTGTTAACTAATACAAATGCAAAGCTCATCAAGGAATTAATAAATCAAAGCTTATTTCTAAAACATATCACATGTAATGATGTTTCTCCACGGCCCTTCTTCCAGACACTTTAGTGGCACCTTTCTCCACACTTCTTAAGTCTTCCTAGAAAAGTTCTCCCTCCTGCTGTCCAAGCATTGACTGAAAAAGAGAAAGAAATTACCTGTTTTGGCAGTGATGAGTTGCAGGACCAATGGTCGCCTTGTTACAATTCCAGAGCCTCGTGGAAGAAAATCCCTAGAAACATCAAAAAACAGTTACGGCCCAGAAAGTATTGCCCAGTTACATAAGATTGTGGACTAATTTGGAATCCCCTCTATACCTTCGGCTGCAGTGAAAATGAAAAGCTGGTGGGGACAGATTTATATCCAACACTCCTATAAAGTAGGGCTATTAATTTTGATTCAGGAGAGCAGTAGGTCATCAGACAAATATATATTAAAAATTAAATTACTGTTGAGGGCATTACCAAGCCCCTTCAAGGCCATCATATATAATATGGTACTTCAAAATCCAAAAAATTGCATGTTCAGAATACCTGAAGCCATGCCCAAACATATCAGGCTCTCCAAAATAAATGTGTCCTCACTGTATACTTGATTTGAAGAGGATTTGCACATATGTCTATACTCACACACCACACCAAAGCTGTGGCCAAACAAAACTGCCAGCACTCTGCACCTTCTCTTCCACACATTTAACTCCTTCCAGGTCAAACCCCCAAAGACCCTTTCCAGCACGACATCTGCCCAGATGTTTTTGAGTGAAAGCTGAACACTGGGGGACAGTGGGAGTGTCCGTCCTTGGACCAGAAAGTAAACAATGAAGCAAAGACAGCAACTTTGTCAGGTGGTTATGCATCCCCACGGTCCCTTCCATGCCAAAGACAGGGAGACTCCCTATGCAACTGAAACCCCAGAAAAACATTGAACCAGTTATTAGTCGGAAAACAAATGACTACAAAACTCAAAGCAAAATAACAGACAGTTTATCAGCTGCGATACGTATTAAACTCTCACAGACCTTAAGATGAGGTTTAGTGACAGGTTCTGAGGAATACTCTCTCCACAGAAGCATCTCCAGAGGAATAAAATCCAAGGCTAAGCAGACAGCTGCACCACCAGTGGAAGCTCATCAAAATCCCCTTTCCTGCCTTAGCAGGGGTGTTGAATCCCTCTCTTGGTGCCTTAGCAGCACTGCTAACTCACCTCTGTGGCCCAGGTGAAAAGCAATGCAGCAAGTGGTCAGGGCATGGCTTGTCAGTCCAATGGCAGAGGGGACCTGGGTGACCGTGTTGTCATATCACAGTATCACAGTATAGATAAGGCTGGAAAGGACCTTGAAGATCATCTAGTCCAACCTATAATCCAACTAACCTATCCTCTACATCTAGATCATGTCACTCAGTACCTCATCCAGCCTCCCCTTGAACACATCCAGGGTTGGTGACTCAACCACCTCTGTGGGCAACCCATTCCACATCCGGATCACTCTTTCAGTAAAAAATCTTTTCCTAATATCTAGCCTAAACTTTCCCTGTTGAAGCTTAAGACTACGACCTCTCGTCCTGTCCCCAGAGACCAAGGAGAAAAGACCAGCCCCTGCCTGGCTACAACCTCCTTTTAGATAGTTATACACAGCAATAAGGTCACCCCTGAGCCTCGTCTTCTCTAAGCTAAACAGACCCAGCTCCCTCCTCCCTCAACCTCTCCTCATAAGGCTTATCTTCAATCCCCTTTACCATCCTAGTTGCCCTTCTCTGAACTTGTTCCAGCACCTCGACATCCTTCCTGAACTGAGGGGCCCAGAACTGAATGCAATACTCGAGGTGCGGTCTGACCGGTGCCGAATACAATGGAAGGATAACCTCCCTTGACCTACTGGCCACTCCATTCTTGATGCAGGCCAGGATGCCGTTGGCCCTTTTGGCTGCCTGGGCACACTGCTGGCTCGTGTTAAGAGCCAGCAGTGTGTACAAAGGGTGTACACACTGTGTACAAAGGGTGAGGTAGGCACACGCAGTGTCTTTGGGAGGGGTGAGGAGAAGGACAAGCAAAGGAGGAAAGACACAGCCCTGTCAGCCCTTTAGTCAGAACTGCTGAGTTCTGTCTGCTCAAGCCACTTGAGAAACAACCTCTTGCCTGTAACCTCTGTGGATCTTCACACTGACCTTGTGCCACTTAATGGATGCCTGATTTTAGCAGCTCCTTTAAAGGCAGCACACAAACGTACGAGGTTTAAAACGAACCTAGAGGGTGGATCCTTGAAAAATAAAACACACAAATGTTCAGGCAATGTTCGTGCAAATCAGAGGATACTTCGAGGAATCCCTGGTCAAGATGGCTCAGGAATGCAACAGCGAACCTCTTCCCACAGGCACAAACAAGGTAAAAGCTTTGGCAGCCTGTGGAAGAGAAATACAGCATCTCCACCTGTGGGCTCTGATGACTTCCTTCCCAACCTAACATGCTAATCCCATGTGCAAGCAGTTCTAAGGCTCTGAGGAACAAGACCAGCTGTCAGCTCTGCCCAGCACCACTTTAGACCTCCCCAGCATTTTGGATGAAACAACGTTAATTTCCAGAGAAATTAAGAGTTTCCCTCTCTTGGTGCCTGTTAATGTGTGATTACAAAGCTCACCGTGAAAGAGGAGGCTGTTCCAACAAGCTACAGCTCATTAATTTCTCTACTCACAGACCTACAGGCGAAAGTACAATTAATTAGTAATTTAAGTAATCTCCAAGACAGTGATACTGCAAAAGCATCAAGTGTACTCATTTAAGTATCTTGCAATGCTTTTGTAACACTTGAGACGGCAACAGGATACAGGAATTAGCTTAAAGAGATGCCCAAGGCTTTCAAATAAGTCCATTGTAATTTCAATACCTACTAATGGAGAGAAACCTGTCTCAGTGAAGTGCCATCTACTGCTCATTTCTCATGGGAAAACAGAGAAAACAGTAAAAGGAATTTACTCTTCTGTATGCACTGAAATGACAGTAGCCCAGGGTGTAGCAAACACCTATTCAGATTACAGTTCCACACATTGATTCTCAAGCATTTAATACCTGATCCGATTTCTTTTTTTAATAAACCATTTTCCCATCAAGAAGCTAAAATAAATTGCCATTCAGGAAAAACTGATCACCCAAAACAATGTCCTGTGCAGCACCACATGCGGCAGAAAAATCCTTCAGCAAGTCAAAGGCTGAGAAGACTTATTGACTTTCTGCTCAGACTAAGCACATTCAGCGATAAAGACACTGCATTAATGCAACTCCCACCTGTGTGCAACACCAACCTTTCCTCAGCAGCAACATTACAGAAAAAGGCAAGACAACAATTTCCTTCAGAATGTCCTCGCAACATGCCCAAAACTGATGGCACTCTTGAACCCTCTCTGCCAAGTGGAGCTACTGTCTGTTCAAGCACCAGCAGAGAGGGTCCAGCGAGAGGGAGAGCTGTGCTGGTCACGTAACCAACGGCAGGACATAAGGTTTCTGCTTCAAATGCACAGTCTGAAGAGGAAAAAAGTAAAGGAATGAAGGTAAAAAGGGGTTCTCAGGGAGAGTTTAGGAAAAAATTCCCCCTCCCCTTAACTGGTGATTGTGTATTTAACCTCCGTGAAAGAGACATGGACCTTAATTAATAAATCTGCCCATAGGGACAGGGAATTTCATGTTTTAAACATTTGAAATTTCAGCTTCAGATACAAGATAACAGCACCTATGTGCATTCCCTGCACAGCTCAAATAAGAGATTACAAATAAATACATAAGCTCTTCTTCTGGAAAACAGATATTCTTTAAACACACAGAGAAATGTAAGTCAAATCTGAAACATAACTCGCACTGCTTTAGGAAAAGCAACATAGAACCACATCACAATTCTGTCAGCAAGGGAATCAGATTAAATCCTGCAAAACTGCTCCTGCAGAAATGCCTACTCTGACATTCACAGGACAGGAGGCAGGTCCTCTCCTCTCCCCTTGCAACAGAAAACTTTGTACAACGGGTTTGTCAGTGGTCCTGAAAACCCCCCTCTGTACTACAACCGGCCTCACACCTTACATAAGTAACAGCAGCAAGAAATACAACAGGATAGAACACAGCCAAAGTTTCCTTCTGACCAGGCTCTGGTGATACACTTAACATTCTTCTAAGGATGGGTTTGAGAGAGCTGCTTTTCCACACCTTTTGGTCAGCAGGTCCAGGTATGTTCAGTTAGAGCCGAGAGAAAAATCACATCACGGCTGAAACAGCTGCAAAGAAATCAATCCATCTAGGAAAAGTACATGCCTGGGAATTTGTGTTCAATGTCTGAACAAAGGAGGGAAAAAGGTTTCTGTGGTGGGGGGAGCCTGGGAGCACCTATGTGCACAGCTGCAGGAACACTGAACAATGCCAAGGTGCAGGAAACGAGAAAGAAACACAGTGTACAAGAATAATGAAAGTCGTGCTCCTACAAAAGGCATTCATCCCACATTAAGAATCGAACTACTTTTACATCTTTATTCTCGGAGCATTCTCAGCACAAAGCACTCTGCTGACAGCAGCTGTACCAACTCAGCAGCAATGACACAGTGACAGGACGGGTTGGAGACCGTCAGCAAGGCCTGGCCAGGGCTGGATGGATCAAATGCAAATAAAGAGGCAAACAGCCAAGTCTGACAGAATAACACTTCAATAACTCTTCAATCTTAGAATGCACTCATCTGCTGAATACCATTAAATACTTTCAGGAGCAAAACATTTTCAGGGCCAAGTAATTTTTACTCTCAAAGCTATGAAATCATTCATGTCTCCCTGCACAATATAAACTCTGCTGTCTTCACTGTCTAGTACCCTCATTTCCAGTATCAGAGATCTGGACAAACATATCTACTAAGGTGTTTATTTAATGCATAATGTCAACAGACAATGGTTTGACTTGGACTTGATAAAACCCAGGTCTCAAACTAAAGTAACAGGATGCTGAAACAAGTTATCAATGGCCATATCAACACTTGAGCAGTTTACAATTACAACCAAGTTTGGGCTTTAAGGTGAAGAAGTAACTACACAAGTCATTAATTGAAGAGTCTCATGGAAGAGATGGGAACGTCCTTTAAACCTCCAAGAAGGGCAGAAATCACAGGGAAAAGCTGAAAAGCAAACTAGTCAGGCAGCTCCCCCAGCGAGGTTGTCTCATTATAATGCAGGACTAAGCACACAAAGAACATATATCAAATACATAAAACAAACAATGTTCCACAAGGATTTCCAGGTAGGGGTAGAGTTTTCATTTAGGAGATCTCTAGCACAGTAGTTATTATGTTTTTTAAAAAAAGACAAAACAGAAGAATCCCCAAATTATGTGAAGAGTGATGATGCATCAGCAGTTAGAACTTCATTGTGGTTTCAAAAGAGTAACTTAAATCTACTTTAAGTTGCCAGTATAGAGCTGAGAAATGTTCTGCGCTCTGATCAGTCACACTGTCATTCTCACACAGGATAAATGGCAATTAATTTACAGCAGTACCAATATAATTAATTCATGGAAAATATAGGAGGAATCCAGGAAATCAAATAAGGGAGGAAAATGTCAATGATTACACAGTAACTGCATTAAGTAAAGAGCTACAAACAATTAAAATCGATAGAGATGAATTGGGAAAAAAAATAAAATCAGAATTTCCTCCAAAGAAAAAGCCTCCACATTTTTCACAAAGGGTAGAAACAAGTCAAGCTCACGACAAGAGCCACAGTTTTCCTTCAGAAGAGCACAACTGACCCATCTATGCAATTCTGCCAATCAACATTGGTGATGTTGATAATAATGTTTTTCCACTAACCCCAAGCTCATCCCAAGACCCTAAACTTCCCTCCAATTCAGAAACACCAGATCCATCAGCAACTGATATGAACAACAGTGCCACGGCAGCATTACCCACAGCCTTTTATCCCCCAGGAATGCAACACAGCTTTAATTGCAACAGGAAGCAATCATGCCCAAAGTCAACAGTTTTCCTGGGCTTTTTTCCAACGGTGTTTATTGTTTTATACAACTCCCGCCTGGCACACCAGGAGCACTTGTGGCTCATCCTGGCAGCTGAATGGCCAGATCTGTGCAAAAGACCACACAGTTTCACAGGAACACTTACACAGGCCTGTATAGACAAGCATCTCCCACTTTGCGGAAAACATACAAAAGGCTTTCATTTTTCTTGCATTTTTATCATCTTTTTCTTGAATTTATCGTATTTAGCCTCAAAGCAAAATGCTAAAAAACCCCACAAAACCAAAAAAAGCATGGATCAGTGTAAGCCTGAGGAAGAGAGACAATTTCTAATTTCTCTCCTCAGGTTCACTTTTTAAAATCCATGAACAAAACTCAGTTGATTTATAATCAACAAACTCTTAATTCTAAAAATATACATCTCAAGACCTGTTTTGCAGACAAGCTCATTCTCTCTCTCTCCTGTTCCTGTGCTCGCCAACCCCACAGAGGACCCAGCAGCAGATCCTTCACTCAATTCCGTTCACTACAAAGCAAAGTTTGTCCAAGGGATGGACAGACTTTGCCTGTTTGCAGAGGCCTCCTTAGGAAGTAAGTCCACAGCATTCAGCACTTTATCTGAGAAGGTTTGTTACTACTGACACCAGACACCACTTGATTTATTCTTAGTGGCTTTGGAAGCACAATTCCTCTACCCTCCAAGGGACAGTACAAAGATGACATCAGGATCCATTTCTAACAAGTCTCAAAACCCTTAAGACATTACCCCTGTTGTGCTTTGATGTTCTCAACCACACACCTTTTTTTCCTCCAGCAGGACAGTAGTGTACATCCCTTTCTACATCACACCGATACTTGGCTGGGTACGTTGTTCCTCATTAGCTCCAAGTACAGAGACCAATTCTTATTATTAGTCACCACTTGATCCCTCACCTCCTTTCATTAGTTACGGAGCAGTAAATGGTTTTTATTTTGGCACAATGTCTGTCAATCAAGAGTCCCCCACAGGTTTATTCAATGGCTGCAAAACCTCGGCCGAACACAACAGACTTTATATGAAGATGTACAAGATAATTAATTAACTTTATTGAAGACCAATGATACCTATCTTAATTAGGCCTACTAGGCAAGCTAAACGAATTAGGAGGCTGTGGATTTTAGTGATCTCAGATATATTAGCTCCTAAAGCTTTATATCACTCTTCCTGGTGGTTTTATTGAAAACCACACAGCAATGACAGCTGTGTGACACAGAATCACAGAATCACAGAATCACAGAATCAGTAAGGTTGGAAAAGACCTTAGAGATCATTGAGTCCAACCTATCACCTATTACCTAACCTAGCCAAACCTGCTACCTAACTTTGGTGCTTAGGTCATGTTTGGTCTCATTTTGCAGCAACCATCCTTTCAAGGTAAATCTTCTTTCAACTGAGAGGTCACACTAATTAACCTGCTCAATCAAGCACAGTTGAACACGCAGGAGCAGTAATCACACGCTGCAGCCCACGCAGTGTGGGCATGACTTTAGGGGTGAGAAATACACACAGCCAAGGGCTGTTAACTATCTTTTCCTCTCAAGCAGGGTAGATAAACTTGGTGTCTTTGAGAACCCATTTTCCAACCCATCAATGTCCTTCATCACCACTGCTGAACTACTGGACTTGAACAGCAAAGCAGGGACACTCCAATCCCCTTATCCATCACTTTCAGGTAAGCACACAAGCTGAATCAAAAAACACAAAAAATAAAATCTCAAAACTCTTACACAAGACTACAGTATAGCAGCCTATAATGTCTCTTTGGCTTTCCTTTACGGAGTTGAGACCGACTATACAAAAATCCAGAGGGCAATGGTAAAAAAATCTACTGAAACAGGAATCGGTGAGCATTGAAAAGTCCTTGAAGAACTTCAAATCAAATGGCAAGGGATTCCAGTCACACTAGCTGGGCACCTCCATAACAAATACATTCAGTGACCATGCTGAAGCACCATTAAGGTGAGAAAGCAAAGCAAGCTTAGATATCACTGTCATTACACTTCTGGAAGATGCTTTCTGTAAGTAGCAGCAGCATTTCTGCTCAACAAGCACCAGCCAGAAATTATTCCATCTTCCTCATAAAACATTCTAGGGCTACGAGAAAATCAGGGCCAAAAATTGCTCTGGTGCCAATGGTCAAGCCTTCCATTAAACATAACTGGAGACAACAGGTTCTCCAAAGTAGGGAACATTTGAACAGACCTCCTTAGACAAAGTCTAAGGCTGTATTTTGACAGCAGTGACAGTACCCCACATTCCATTTCCTCACAGGAAAAGCCACGTCTGTTCACTGACTCAAGGAGAGAAAACGCGCTTATTTGTATTAAAAAATTGCCTTTTGCACGATAGAAAGTTTAAAAGTCTCAGCAATGCACACAGGACTGCAAATTTGTCGTTCACAGCTGTGAAAACCTGCCAGGCAAAGCCCAGGAGTGGTAAGATGAAGAGCTGCCACTGTGCAGGCTCTCGGCACGGCACTGTATGCACGGTGCATCTGTCCTCCCTGGCAGGCGTCCAGCACTTTGCTGCATCATCCTAATTCCATTTGTGAAAATGCCCTTTTCCCCCCCCCTCTTTCTCTTTTAAGATTTTACAAAAGCTTCTGCTATTTCCTGCCCAACGGTGCTCTCCATCAATTCCAAGTGGGGGTGGAGGGGGGGGGAGAAAGGAAGCACAAAACACAAAGAAGCCCCAACAATTCTCAGAATTTTTGAGTCAAAAAGAATAAAGCAGACTTTGCAGGACAACTGTATTCTCCCTAATGAGATATGTTTGCTTTTAGGAAAGGATTCATTTGCATAGGATGTTGGTGCATAAAAGCCCATCCATTCTCGGGATGAATACTAATGCACCAAGATCCTGTATCTCAGTACAAGAAATAAACAACAAAAATTCTTTACTCACTTGAAGCTGTTGTCAGTGCTCTAAACAGACCTTGGCTGTTGGGATTTTTTTAGATCACTTCCAGTTGCCAAATAATATTAACAATGTTTCTTCAGAAAAGGTTTGAGTGAAAAGTTTTCCTCCATAATATAATCAGAGACAAACAAAAATTCGACTGCAAGGATCAGAAAGAAAACATGTCCCAACAACCCAGGAGTTTCAGCTACATGAAGCTAACTACTGCATAAATAGCACTTAGCAAATAAATCACCTCTGGATGCTCTATCAAGAGAAATCTTTTAGACAGCGTGAATTTCAGTGCTGTTATCAAAAACCATTGGGGTTTTGATAAAATAAGGTGCTGCCCTTCCAAATCAGACTGACCTGAACTCAGATCCATCAACAAAGACTTTTGAGACAGTGGCAGAGCATACAATTAACTGTGACACTGATTAGTAAAATCCAAAGTAAAATTTCATTTTACTGATTTTACCCATTAGTAAAATCCAAAAAGCTTCACTTCTGCAGAAGCACTGTGAAAATACATTTCTTTCTTCTGTGGAGAACAGGGTATAAAAATGTACAAGTACTGTTCTTGGTACAACACAAGACATTTCAGATCATTTTGCAGAGCTGGAATGTAACTGGATTCAGTTCCTGTACTCCCTCCAGAAAGCACACTCAATGAGAACTGAAGTATCAAGAACATGAATTTACAGACAGGAAGACAACTACAGAAGGAAGGGGAGAAGAGAGATCACTTTGTTTTGGAAACAAACAAGTTTTCTCCAACATCTTCTCTTCTCCCATCATTTTATGCTTTTTTACCTGCCCATTCGTCCTCATTTGAGCCTGCAGTACGTACAAGTTAATATATTGTCCATGACAATGTAAAGTCTGTTTAACTCAACGGTGAAATTTAACCATAAGAAAAATTTATATTAGAAATCTGATGAAAACAGTGTTTTGTGCTGCTACTCCCCAGAACACTAAGAAAGCCATAATGCTTGAGGTCTGAGCCCACACTCCTGAGGCTTTCCCACATCGGACAGACATTGAGGATCTTCTGTCAACATTTGTTTAGCACCTGAACAAACCAAGAGGTGAACACACAAGGGCACAACACTGCCTCTGATGGATTATGCTAAAATGTCTTCGGCAGCTTCCAGCTCGGCTGCAGAAGAGACCTGGATCAGAGCCCACGTCACCACTGTCATGCAGCAGAGACTGGAGATGTCACTCCATCGTTCCTGTGTGTGCCATGCAGAGCCTGTCTGCTCCCTGCAGGGAGTTACACACACACACAGAGCTTTGGAGCATCCTCGGAGAACCACTCAACACACGGGCACACTTTTAGGCATCTTCAGTGCACCTGGTATAAACAACATACGAGTGCCTCAGGTTAATCTGGCTTGGATGGTCTCGTCTGTGAGGGTAGAAATGCACCTGCATTACAGCACAGGAGCCAAGATGCAGAAATACCACGCTGGGTACTGAATGAAAAGCCTAACTTGCACATACAAATTATAAAAGCTGACATTATCACTAGACACTTGGGTTGAAAACCTCTCTTATCTACTGCTACAGTTCTCCTCTACATCCCAGAGGCTATCACAGACAACAGTGCTTGGCAGTACATCAAAGCCCAGCGTGCAGTTAAATGGGATTTTGCTCCTCTCTAGTTCAATAATGCTGCCTTGTTCATCTTGATGCAACTCGCTGAAGAAAAAGATACAAGGCCACAGTTAAATAATGCTCGTTTCCTGTTCTCAGCATATTTACACTCCAGGCTTCACCCTGCAGAGACGCAGCATTAAAAGGATTCCCAGTAAACCCCCTGCACAGGACCACAGCACACAAGGTTACTGCACTGGCTTCTGTTGACTGGAAGGCCTTATTATGAAACGTACTGCTAAAAAAATCCCCACAAACAATTTTTTTAAAAAAATCAAATCAGAAAAAGCAGAATAGGCCTCTGGGCCTCTCTACTTGCAAGCTGGGCAGACACTGCTTAAGAAACCCAGGAATACTTAGAAGAGTATCAGCAATTTGCTCACTGATCAACTAATGGATGGCAAATCACAAATCTCTTTCAAAGACTAAGCTGTCAGAAGCACAAACACCACCAAGGGTCCCTTTTTTGGGAAACATTGCTACATCTCAGCTGCTCAAAGCAGAATCCAAGACTCGATTTTAGTGTCTCAGAGAAATCTAAATCAGCCATCACACAAGGCACAGAAACGCACAGCAGCAAGTTTTAGACTACAGTCACAGTTATCTCGTGTGGATTTTAAGCTTGCATGCCAACATCCTCCTTTGCAGATAGAAGCTACTTAAAAATAAAGGAATAAAAATCTAAAACCTACAAACAGTTCAGACCAAGTACAGACTCAAGGCATGTGCGGATACATACGCAGGTAGCGTTTAAAAAGCAGCATGAGGTCATATTGTAAATAAATGACAGAGAACAGTGTCCACACTCCTACATCTCTATTGCAACCCAAAGCAGCATCACTCCCAAAGTTTACAGGTGAATGTCCAAACAACTACATTGCTAACATCTGTTTACTAAACTGGAATGCCTTGTTTGCTATTTCGTCTACAAATGAAAGGGACATAAGCTTGAAACATTAGCAGCAGCAATGTCCATCGAGAAATGGCAAGACAACAAAAGTGTTGGTTATTTGTTGATTTCAACACCACAAAATCCCAAGCGCGGGCTCCTTCCCGAAGAAAGGCAGTAGATATCAGGACTTATGACACTATGTGAGAGCCAGAATACCTGTTGAACTTTCGGAATTGCCTCTGTATTAAGAATCAGGAAAGTTTAGATGAAGTTAAGTAGATACCTATGGTCTGAAAAAGAAGGGGAAATAAAAAAAGAGAGAAGAAAAGAAAGGCACAAACCTGTCAGGGGATGACTGTTCTCCTTGAAAAACTCAGAGTTTTTCAGTCCCCTTTAATACTTTGATGGATTGAACTGTAACAGCTGCCACGGAATTCACAGCACTGATTTCTCAGAAGGCACTTCAGACCAGACTGGGCCTCCTTTGAATGTTGCTTTTTGCAGGGTTTTGAGGTTTATCTGAAGTCTGGGTCTCAGACTTCAAATACTGCGCTTGTGTTCACTAAATACTACAATACCTCAATCATACAGAGTATGCTGAAGTTAGAGTAAGGCCATGTGCTCCCACAGGTACACTTTACAAAAGTGTTAAGTGTTACTTATCGATTTAGCATCTCTGTAAACTGCTTGATACACTGAACTTAAACACCAGAATATAGGTCAGAGCTCCTTACATTATGTCTCACCACAGAGCATAGTTTTCTTAAAAGAAATGTTTTAATGGGCAAAATTTAAATGCCAAAAATGAGAGACAGATCTTCAAAGAAGTTTTAGAGGAAATAATTTACTTCACTTGTGGGTGGGAAAAAAGCAGCACGTCTATTAACTACTCATTTGCTTTACTTTGTATATATCAATTCTCAAAGTTCTTTTTTTTTTTGTAAAGTCTTAAGTTCAAAATGGGGTTACATATAAGGACAACACTAGGCTATCTGTATCCCATCTAAAAGGTCAGTTTGTTCTGTGTAAATGTAAAAACTTACTCAGGGAAGAAACCCAAATGAGCCACTGTCTCATTTGCTCCTGTTTCTCATTAATGAAATACCTACAACTCTTGCTTTTGCTGCAGCACAGTATTTTGATAACTAGGCTAATACACTCAATACTGTACTCAAAGCATACAATGGTTTAATTAGTCAGGAAAAGGAGTGGCTGATTCTCATTTCCAGAAGATCCTTAAGGTTAAAAAAGGATACAGAGCTTTTCATATCTGTTTCACAAAAGAGGAGAATTTTCTGTCAAAAAGTTTTTCTGTCAGTATAAAATATCTGCACCAATTTTAACTACATCTCCCCCAGGATACATCCAACCTAAGTACGTGCCTACATTCTTGGGAAAAATTCTCTGCTTTAGCAGCCAGATTTAAAGCCCCTTCTCTTCCCCTAATGACTCAACGCAGCCTTTTCACAACCGCCATCTCAAGCAGAATAGAGTGAGCCCAGCACACAAGGAATCGTAACTTGAAAAAGAAATAATGAGTACATATGTCATAATAAATAGCTATACAACATGCAACGGCCCTAAGATTATCAAAAGCATCTCAGATCAAAAAGCTGTAAAGCTGAATTATACAATCAGACCTCAGGCTCTTAAAACGAAAGTGCTTGTTTGATTGTGACTGACAGGCTTGCAATCAGGAGTTCACATCTCCTAAAAAACAATTATTTGGCCACATGCAGTTTATATGACATTAAGGGAAGGAAGTGAAAAGCTTTCAGGTTGCAAACCTAATTATTAATTTTTCGCTATTTGTAAGAATAAAAGAAGGTTCTGATTTCTGGAGAAGGAGGCCCTGACAAGGCACAGCTTGCTGTCTGTGCCTTCAGTTATCTCAAAAACCCATTTGGATATATGAAATAATAGAAGCTGCCTTCTCTCCAAATACAGTTTCCAGGGATTGCTTCCTGCCACTACTTCTAAGTAACCCTATTATTATCAAAAGCAAGATGTTTAAAAAGCACAAACAACATAGAAGGTCATGGCCCTGTCCTGTTCAGCAGCACAGGAGTAAGAGCTGGCCAAGTGCCTGTCTCCCACTGGCATCTGCAGGGATTTGTTTGCACTTTTGTATCTCTCTCCCACCAAATTCTATCAGAAAATTGCACCGCATCCTTTCCTCAAAGGCTGGCTCAGTATTTTACAGGCACATTTACTTCTGTTACAAAGAGAAGCAGGTATTTTCTTCAGACAATTCCATTTCCTCAAACAAGTGCCATGAGCTCCAGTTATAAACACATGAAGGTCTAACCCATAAACGGAAATGATAGCTGTCCTCAGGTGCTCTCCAGAATCCCTGTTTCCACCTCAATATAACCAGAATCCTGAGAGGAAAACCTTCTGAGACCTTGACTACCAAAAGAAACCGCCTATCTCCTTACACACACAGAAGCAGTAAGTAAAGAGGAAGCTCTGCAAATACCTTAGAGGATGCTAATGGAAACAGCAGCAAGAAGGACACACGGGGAGATTTGACACTGCCCCACTTCAGCTTTGTTTGAAGCCAGCCTACAATGACATGAGTAGCTCTGGGTGTCACACAATTGCTGGAGCAAGTAAACACACAGAATTCACCCTCATCCAACACCACTGCCAATGCAGATCACACACGTGAGCTATTCCCAACGCATTCCCTGACTGCTGTTAGTCATTAAGGATGCTGTGCACCTAAACAAGCCTGGATGCTACCCTGGGGACACGGATGGATGCAAGTCACTCAGCAGCTTCAGAAAGAACGGGACCTGGATCCCACTTCCAGACCATCTGCTAGCCCACAGGACTGTGCCAGAGACACATTCACCACAACCCTTCTGAAATTACAGCACTGCACAAACCAGACAGTGGGTAATGCAGTATCACCCATGTTCCCTGCACTCTGTAAAGAAGCTCCAACTTATCATTTGCAAGTCAGAAAATGGGATTTTGCTGTCCAAGTGAAGAAAGGTAATCTTTGCATAACCAAACACCCCATGGAAGACTGAAACAGGCACAATGGTCTAGAGGCTGCCGGCAGCAGGGAATAACATCCTGATCCTAGAGTAAAGGATCAATAAGACCCTGCCCTCCACACGGTGGATATCATGCCTTCCTCATACCAATTACAGCTATGTATTCCTGAAGAGAGGAGATCTTGAATGTCTCTCTGAGAGATGAGAGTTTAAACTCTACTACCAACCATGATTCATGTGGTAAACAAATAAACCCAACACAATAACAAAAAACCCCCACAATCACAAAGAAACCAAACACCTCCCAAAAACAAACAAAACCCATGAGAACTAACGCTCAAACTTCAGAGCAATGCAAGGACTACTTCCTTTTTATGCCAATTTCAAAGCTGTGTCCCTGTCATCTAAAGTTCACTGTGTGGTTAATCACAGGTCAGGCAATGTACCACTGACAGGGAAATGAGCCCAGCGTGTCTCTACAAGGAGACTCGCTACCTCTATAAACCATATTAAAACACACGTGGATGAAACAAAGTCGTTTCATCAAAGCAGCTGCATTACCCCATAAAAACCAGGAATATCCTATGGCTTACTAAAGAGACACAGTTTGCCTGCTGCTCTGACAAGCAAAATCCTCTTCCAAGCACATGGATATTTATTAATCTGGTTCTGAGGGTTCACGACCAAGTTCCCACAGCTTAGCAAGTGCACATCTGCTGACCACACATATCACAGAATCACAGAATATTCTGAGTTGGAAGGGACCCACAAGGATCATCTCACCATACAGGGATTGAAACCATAACCTTGGTTCACTCAGCCTGGAGGAATGGTACAAGTAAAACATAATTGCTTAAGTCTCCTGGAATAGGATTGAATCAGTGCATTCTAATGTCATTTTTTACAACAGGCTCCAAGGTTGCAAGTAGAGAAGCAGTACAGATCAGCTCTTGCTGAACCTCAAGAAGCTCCTGAATAAAGCAGTGATGTGCAACTTCGAAACCAGATTCCAGATCCCACGCGACAGAGACACTGGTGTTCCACAGGAGCCTGTAAGCCCTTCTCTGAACAGAATCTCTTGCAGCGTCTGCAGGCTACACAGGAATAACCAGGTGACTGAAAGAAGTCATTCGTAGTTCTTCCCAGAAATACCCACACCTCACTTCTGCACTTGGTCCCACCCTCTTGCCCAAACGGGACAGATCAGCACAAACTGCTCCACCTGCGGCTCGGATGCAGCACATGAAACAACAACCACCTGGGAGCAGCGAGACCAGCACAGCCGGATCCAGAGACCGACATCAGCTCGTCACACTCAGCCCCATCCCAGGTGTGTGCCACAGGGACCAAAATATCCTCACGGACTGGAAAGATGAGGATGCCTTTTCTCCTCAGCACATGTGCTTTGCACAGCTCCACAGACACACAGATCAAAGGCTCAAAAGGTTACCAAAACACTTATTAAGGACTTGTTTAAAGAAAACGGTAAGGATTTGATGGTGAATCGTGCTGAGGATCTCATTTAAGCTTTCCAAACTCGACAGCCTGGCAGTACTGTCAACACTCCGAGTTAGCTACAGTCTTCAAGGATAACAAAGAGGAACAACTGACATTTAATACAGCAAATTACGAAGCAGAGATAAAGAACAAACGCACAGTATGTTTACAGTGTCTGTCAGGAGCTCCCGCAGCCTCACGCACGGCCAGGCTGTCGAGCGACACAGCCCTTAACACGTATCACCTTCAGCGAAGATCCCCACACCTCAAATCCCCGACACGGGGCAGTATTTTGACCCCAGAGCCCAGACCAGGCTCCCAGCCCTGCTCCTCCCTCCCCACCGGGAGCCCGCAGCTGTTTGCGGCAAACGCCGCAGGAACTTTCCCACCCAGCACGGGCACCCCCCGAACCGCCAGGCTCCCCCTTTCTCCCGGCAGCGATTCGTCAGGAGCGATGCTGATGCCGGAGCTCCTTCCCGACACCGGCGTCTCCGTGATGCCGCCAGGACGGCGCGAATCACAAGCGATGGGATGGGCACGGACCGAACCGCCCGGAGCCGCCAACCCACGGGAATGAGGGTTCGGGGGATTTGAACACCGTGTTGGGCTCGGACATCCGTCACCCCCCCCGGGCACCGCCGGGCCAGGGCCCGCCTCGCCACCGCCGCGGCACCGGGGGGGGCACACACCGGGCACCCCCGGGGGTGCCGGGACACCGAACTGGCCCTGCCGAACCCCCCCCCAAAAATAAACCCCCGCCTCGTCCATTCCTGCGCGTGACCGNCCTGCTCCTCCCTCCCTCCCTCCCTCCCCACCGGGAGCCCGCAGCTGTTTGCGGCAAACGCCGCAGGAACTTTCCCACCCAGCACGGGCACCCCCCGAACCGCCAGGCTCCCCCTTTCTCCCGGCAGCGATTCGTCAGGAGCGATGCTGATGCCGGAGCTCCTTCCCGACACCGGCGTCTCCGTGATGCCGCCAGGACGGCGCGAATCACAAGCGATGGGATGGGCACGGACCGAACCGCCCGGAGCCGCCAACCCACGGGAATGAGGGTTCGGGGGATTTGAACACCGTGTTGGGCTCGGACATCCGTCACCCCCCCCGGGCACCGCCGGGCCAGGGCCCGCCTCGCCACCGCCGCGGCACCGGGGGGGGCACANCGGGGGGCGGGGCCTTGCCCGCGGAGGCCACGCCCCCTCCCGGTGCGGGTGCCCCGAGACCGGTCGGTTCCCAGCGGCGTGAGCGGGGCCGATCCACGCACAGAGGGAGGTGTTTGGGTTATTCACGGTGCGGAAACGAGGGCCAGGGGGCGGACACACAGAGCCAGAACGGCCACTAACCCAAACTTTTCGCGTTTTAGCAAACAAAGGCATTGGTGGGCATTGGTTACAGGTGGCCTAATTATCTTGTTAATTAGTATTCTGTCTTGGTTAATGAGTCGTTTCTCATGCTAATTAGTCTGCACGCTCTTTCTCTTCTTTTGAGCCGGTGGGTTTCTTGGGGTCGGAGGTTGTGAGTCAGTGTCACCATCTCCCTCACGCAATGACCACTCGGAGCTGATTTCAGCAGTTCCTGAGTTGTCTTTATTAATTTCTTCCTTATCTCGATGGTTCTGCCAAATGTCCTTATAACTCAAATTCTGCTTTCTTCATTTGCACTGTCAGTGGCACATCCTTCTTCCCAAGCCTTGGCATCCGAGATCACTGAAACACGGCAAGCCCGAAACATGAACAACGCAATTTTACCAACAAATAATTTGTCTTCCTAACATCTGGGCATCACTTAGAGCTTGTTAGCTCCTATTTGTTTTATGGATTAAATCTACTTTCTTCTTGACTAGGCTTGGAAGTATATGAAGATTAATCATCAAAGAATATCTTTTCTTAAGAGAATTTTTCATATTCCACATTTTTCAACACCACCAGGCAGAGCCAAGCAGCTGGAGCCAATGGTGATGGAGTCCGCTCTGCTCCTCCTGCACCCCTGGCTGAGCAGGGAGGTTGGCTCAGTGGTCCCTTCCAAACTTACCCTTTCTGTGACTCTGTCCCTGCCCAAGGACAACCCAACCTCAGTGCTGGCACCTTTGGGCACGAGGAGCACCCAGGTGCACACAACAGCCATGAGACCCCCACACTGCCCCTGTGCCCTGAGAGCCCTGGCCACCCCATCCCACTGGGTAGAAAGGGCTGTGAGTTCCCCCATGGGGCACCCACACGGGGCTGTACCNACCTGGAGACGCAGTTCTCCAGCACGGAGCTCTTGCCGGCGCTCTGCCCGCCCACCACCGCGATCTGCGGCAGGTCGAGCAGGCAGTTCTGGCCCAGCGCCGCGAAGGCGTCCTGCAGCCGGTTGACGAGCGGGATGAGCCCCTCCATCCCGGCCCCGCCGCCCGCCGCCGCTGACAGGTAACGGGCGCCGCTCTGCGCNTTCTCTTCTTTTGAGCCGGTGGGTTTCTTGGGGTCGGAGGTTGTGAGTCAGTGTCACCATCTCCCTCACGCAATGACCACTCGGAGCTGATTTCAGCAGTTCCTGAGTTGTCTTTATTAATTTCTTCCTTATCTCGATGGTTCTGCCAAATGTCCTTATAACTCAAATTCTGCTTTCTTCATTTGCACTGTCAGTGGCACATCCTTCTTCCCAAGCTTTGGTATCCGAGATCACTGAAACACGGCAAGCCCGAAACATGAACAACGCAATTTTACCAACAAATAATTTGTCTTCCTAACATCTGGGCATCACTTAGAGCTTGTTAGCTCCTATTTGTTTTATGGATTAAATCTACTTTCTTCTTGACTAGGCTTGGAAGTATATGAAGATTAATCATCAAAGAATATCTTTTCTTAAGAGAATTTTTCATATTCCACATTTTTCAACACCACCAGGCAGAGCCGAGCAGCTGGAGCCAATGGTGATGGAGTCCGCTCTGCTCCTCCTGCACCCCTGGCTGAGCAGGGAGGTTGGCTCAGTGGTCCCTTCCAAACTTACCCTTTCTGTGACTCTGTCCCCGCCCAAGGACAACCCAACCTCAGTGCTGGCACCTTTGGGCACGAGGAGCACCCAGGTGCACACAACAGCCATGAGACCCCCACACTGCCCCTGTGCCCTGAGAGCCCTGGCCACCCCATCCCACTGGGTAGAAAGGGCTGTGAGTTCCCCCGTGGGGCACCCACACGGGGCTGTACCGCCCTCCAGCACCCAGGAGAGGTTTGCCCTCTTCCTCAACGACTTTTGTCACCAAAGTGGGAGCACACAGAGGAGCCAGGTCCTGCTCTCTGGCAGGGGACATGGCAGAGCGCTGGCTTCAGCACTTCCCAATCTGCAGAGCGGGGCATTTTGGAGCAGCCCCGGTGGCTGAATTCCTCCCGGCTCCCGCCTGCAACGGGAACAGGAGCAGCGGGAGCCACAATCCATCCCTGCAGCACATGAGGGACCTTGGCAAACGTCACAGACAGAGCCGTGGCTGGGAGTGCTGCCAGGTCAGACACAGTCACCGGAGCTGTGGCAGGGCAGGCCCCAGGAGCCGGGCCCGGCAGGGCTGGCAGCAGGTTGGTGGCTCAGGAACACACTGAGAAGAAACAATAAGGTCCAAGCTGTGTCATTGCAGTGGGTTCAATTAAAAACACATACTGAGGCCGAGCTAAAAGCTCAGGCAAACAACAGAGATGAGATTTATCTGTGACTCCTGGCAGCAGCCGCACCACTAAAATATCCAAAGCACGGGCTTTGGAGTCCCACAGTGATAAAAGTTCTCCTCTCTATTAAACCAGACACCGGCCTCGCTCGGCGTGAAAAGCAAAACAAAAGGGAACTGCAAACATCCCACAGGCTGACTGAGACTGAGGATCTGGACGATTATCAAAACTTCTTGGCCAGAGCTCTCACTAAGTGTAAAAAATTACTCCCTCCAACAGACCAACTTATAACTCTGGAAACAAATAAACAGTTTTTAAACAGCATAAGGCAGACACAGCTTCTCTAGCAGGGGCTTTGTCGCTGCACTAAACCAGAGCCTCTGGGAAAAGCCTTGCCATCATTTCTGTCTAGATGAGGCCTGGGAGTTATTGACATAATTATGCCAATTAGCAGCATGATTATTTCTTTCCCCACTCCTGACCAAGCGGGCTGTGCCAGGAGGCACTAGAGAAGCTGCCTGGCCTTCCTCCAGTTCCTGGGTTTCCATGGAAGATGGAAGTCAGGAAGGAGAGTATCACATTCTGGCCAAATCTGCCTCATCTGAGCATCAGAGCACTTTGTGCTGTCCCCATGAAATAATTAAGATCCGTAGAAAAGCGGCCTGGCGATAGGATTGCATCTCCACAGGAGACAAATGAAGACAGAAGAAGGCACAATGCCTGAGGAGCAACACTGTGCACACCTTCAAATTGATAACCTCCAGAACTGTCCTTTCCCTTCCAGTTTTTAGATTACATCTTTGTTTGCTTCCATGATTAAAATAAAATAAATTAAGAAAACATTTAAGATGAGGAGAAGTTTGAGTTTTCGAGCCACACTTTTTTGTCTGGTGAAGCAAAGTTAAAGCCACCAAATGACCACACTCACCCTGTGACTCCAGCACTTAAAAAAAAATCTGCTTTCCCTCCAGAAAAATAAAAAAGCCACAAGCAGCCAAGTATAGATTTCCCACCTTCTGGAAAAAGCACGAACATTTTCATTATACATGCCCGTGTCACCATGAGTGTGCTCATTTTCCCAACAACTCCAAGAAAGCAGTGAAGTTTGAGACGGAGGGCACCCGAGTGTATCTTCAGCTCTTTGCTTTTCCTAGCTGACTTTTCCGAGCATCTTGTTCCAAACCCCCATGCACAGCCGGGCTTTCTGAATTCACCAAGATTCAGTGACCTTATTAAAGGAAACAGGGGTATGTTCTACTATCAGAGACCATTGCAAAGCTTTTTTTCAAATAATAACCCTGCAAAAGAAGACCCCAACCAGTGTTAGGGAGCCATGCAAGAAACTGTTTTCTGGGGGAGCACCAGGTGTGATCCCTGGGAGCAGAGAGCTGTGCCTCTCACTGATTAACCAGCTGTACATACTCTATTTTTACCCTGTGCCCAGTTGTGGCCCACAGTATTTATCATTTCATTTTGCCACATGCCAGGCTCAGCAGGGAGAGGAAAGCTTTGCTGACCACCTCTCCTGGCCTGGCAGCAAGGGTGCCCTGCTCTCCAGGATGATGTGCCAACCCTGTCAGTGTGGCCTGATTGTCAGATGTCACCAGCTCCAGCACAGCCTGCCAGGGGTTCCCAACCCTGTTGAAGCCTCCAGTGCATTTCAGATCAAGCCTACAGACAGCAACTTTATCCTGCCATGACTTTCAGAAAAATATACGGCAAAAATAGCCTGACTTCAGGGTGCAGCTGTAGCATTCAAGCTCACAAACTTACCCACAGACTTCTCCCTAACCAAGGCAGCGTGACGTTCAAACTGAGGACATTTGGATCACGTCCCCAGGCTGCTTTACAAACATATAATAGTGCAACCCTTCATGAAAAATGGGTTATATATAAACTATAAACTACCAGGGCAGAGACTTGCAGATGCCTGCAGTGAAGAGCCAGGCAGGCTCCCCTGGCAGGAGAGCAGGCAGGACCCCGCAGGGAGCAGAGCTCAGAGGAAGCTGCATCCTCTCCCCAGGAAGCATTGAGAACAGGCAGGCTCCTTCTCTCCAGGGGCCTTCCTCACCTCCTTCTTGCTGCAGATACAAACCCAGAGTCTTGCAGAGCTTTTCAGGCACCTGATCAGCACAGAGCAGGAGGTGTGGGCAAGGAGCCCGGGCAGCAGGAGCTCCCAGGTTCTCAGCAGCACCTGGCTCCGCAGTGCTGCTGCATGAAGGTGCCAGTCAGCATTATGCCTGTGTGTCTGCCAGGAGGAGAGCTCAGACCTTGAAGCTGCAAAAGACAGAATTCAAGCCAGTGAAAGAAAGCCAGAGCAGCCAGAGAGCTGTGATGAGTAGCGGCTGCAGCATTTCTCCCTGTAAAGAGAATGAGCTTTCTGCCTTCCCCCCACAGCCTGGGGCACTGCTGACTCACTGATGGCAGGACAGTGACAACCCAATCTCTGTCCCGTCTCTCATCTCTCCTGCCCTGTGACCTCCAGCTGCATTCTTTAGTCGGGTGCCTCCAGTTGCAGGGTAGAGAAAGGGCACTGTGCTGCATCACAGCCTGCAGAGGTATTTCCCTGCAGCCCTGAGCACCCCAGGGAAGAGCAGTGCTCCCTTGCTGCAGCCTGGCAGCATGCCTGCTTCCTTGGTCACAATGTCAGGCAAGCCAAGTACTTCCCCAAGGGAAGACTTAATGAAAAAATCACTTCCCCTGTGCTTCCGCCCTCTGGGAGGTGACAGTTGCAGCCCTCGCTGTGTTGTGACCTTGCCATGCCTGGACACCAGCAGAAGCAGCAGCATCCTCAGGCAGTGGGGCCAGGCTCTTCCCAGCTGAAGGGAATCAGCCCCACTACTCAGTCCCTGCAACTTTTATTACTGCAAGATCGCTCCCAGCTGCTTGATGGGCCTTCAGCTGGTGACAGTGTGTCCCCTAACCCTCTTCCTGAGGACCCAGCCCCTCCACAGAGCAGGGACCTGGGCTGTGACCCCACACAGGGTGTATATGTGGCTCTCCCCCACTGTCTTGTCTCATGGCATCACCATGCTGCCAGCTGCCTGCCCGCACAGCCACCCTGGGGCCAAAGAGCCTCCGGGGCTGGGAAATCCAGAAAGGAAAAAGTCAACATCTCAGTGCCAGTGGAGGTTGCTAAGAGACAGCAGAGCTTGTTTTCATCCCAGCACTTACAGCGTGCCTACGCTGCAAAGGAAGGAAGTGAAGAATAAGGGATGTAAACATGAATAAATTGCCAAAACACTCAACAGAACACAGATGCAAAACACATACATTAGCTGCATGTTTGGGTTGCCAGCAGAGAAATATTTACTACGTGTAAATTTTCCAGCCTCAGAGCATTTTACCTGCAGAAGATTTCGGCTACGTACTTGAATTTGCCTGTTTTCCAGGGCCCAAACTTGTCGGGCTGTCAGTAGCTGCAAGGACAGCTGCAATGAACTGAGATTTCATCCTGACATTGTTTCTAATAGATGGCTTTTGTTTTTCCACCAGGATGTGGCGTTATGTAGCATTTGGGAAGCACAAGAGAAAGGCAGGACCGGACAAGGGAGGGATGAAGGCAGCCTTTGTATGAGCTCCTGGGGAAGAAATGAGATGGTTTTGGTAAAATAAAGGGAGCACACAAACCTATGTTGTTGGAATTATGCTGAGAATTGCAAACTATGTCAAAAATAGATTAAATGCAGCACTGCTGACGCAGTTGAAACATTTGCCATTGCTAGGCTGGGTGGATAATTGGTATCTTTCAAGAAAGTGCTCATGGCAGAGGAGCTTTGGAAACTAACTGCATGGGGGCAGGCAGAGTTCCACCCAGCCCCAGCTCCAGCCTAGTCTCTCCCATTGACCATGTGCTGACCCAGAGACACTACAGAAGGAGAACACACTACAGGAGTGACTGGGTGGTGACACACAGAAGGCACATACCCACACTGCCAGCCTTTATCTGAGGCAGGGAGCTGTTCTCCTCTGCCTGGGAACCATCAAAAGCACTTATTAAAAAAAGCATATGCTCCCTCTGCGTAGCAGTAGTGGGTAAGGCCAGGGAGAAAGTAGGGCACCAATTTGTCCCTTTGTGTGCAGGGGAATAAGGCAGTCGGCATGGGAGAAGAGATCTGAAGAGTGGTTCCCAAAGCAGAACCTGCTAGCAAATTAAAAGTAAAATATAGGCACAGTTGCTGATCAGAGATGTGCTCATGTTGGCACAGCTGCCATAGTTCCTCCAGGCAGCAGTGGGTCAGCTGCCCTGTAACCAGCCAGAACATACAGGTCAGCTCTACAGCTTAACTTCTCAGGGAAGGACCAGGCTTTGAAACCCTCAGGAGAGACAAAACGGAGCTGTTTGGGAAGGAATGTGGTGCCATGGGAACACCTCAATGGGTATTTTCCTGCTGCGCTTTCATCCTGCAGGAAGGCTGACCTGCACCATCTGGGTGAGTGGGTTGGTTTGGCCAGGAGCCCAGGGCTAGGTCCCTGTTGGCCCAGGGGGGAGAAGGACTGGGGGCTCATGGGGTTACAGGTCTCAGTTCAGTGATGGCTGGAGAGATGCAGAAGAGTGAAAATATGCTGGAGTCCTGTTTGGTGAAGGTGAGTGGTGAGTTCAAGGGGCAGCTGCCTCCCCCCAGGACATATCCTTGAAGTGTAGAGGTGACCATACCTTTTCCAGGAGTGTGAATGCTTCAGAAATAAGCCTTAGCAAAGTACTGCAGGCCTCAGAGCAGCCCTGAGCACTTTATTCTCACAGCTTGCAGCCTACCCACACACATCCATCATCAGACTTGGAGCAGGGCTGGAGCCCTGCAGGGACACCAGGAATGCTGGAGATGTTGGGAGAGGCAGCATCAGAGCTGCGCTGGAGGGGAAGGAGACGGTCAGAGGGATGTTTTTCCCACAGTGGGAAAGCAATGGGAAGAGATCCAAATGCACAGTCCTGCCAGTCCCACAGCAAGCACCTTCCTCCCCTCCCCAGTTCAGCACTGTCCCTCCACAGTCCTGCACATCTTCCAGGGGAGCCATGCTGCAGGAATCACCTTCCCATGCCAGTCCCATCCCTCAGGTAGACCCAGGCCAGCACCAGCCCCCCAAGGGTGGCAGTCCTAGCCACAGGCACCCCTCTGCTGTGGGGCCACAGCACCCACCCAAGGACCACTGTCTTGAGCAGCATCTCAGTCCATCTCGAAGAACTCCTCTCAGAGGATCCTGACAGCCTGCAGCATCTCTGCCAGCACATACGAGCTGTCCCAGGGGCGCCCAGGCTGCCGCAGGGCCCCTTCCAGTGCCTGGGCACGTGCTCCCAGCTCCGTGGGGTCCCGCTGGCCCTCAGGGCTGAGCTGGCAGAACAGGATCTCGTTGACCTCCCCTTCAATGCGGCGCGTGTAGAGCAGTGGGAAGACTTCCCTGAGGGTGGCCAGGACAGACTCCTTCAGCCGAGCGTCACGGCACACCAGGTTAAGCACGAAGACTCCTGTAGCAGGGGGAGAGGGGTGGGAGTTCAGCCTGTGTACATCACCCTGCTTTCAGCAGGAACACAGCTGAATCTGTGCCACCTGGGTGCAAATGTCTCCCTCAAGGCAGCACAAGGAGTACCAGCATCCCCTCGGTGCCCCTTGGACCAGCTCCATGTCCTTGCTGCCACACAGGTCGTGGGTGGCCACACGATCTGTTCTCAGGTACCGCCTACACCCTCTGCTTCCAGAAACCCTTCTTGGCCCCCTGGGATGTCTCAGCCTGCCTGACCCAGCAGTGCTGCAGGTCACCTGCTCCACCCTGCTCCCTTCTGTCACAACACCCACTCACACACCCAGATCTGGGATCCACCAGGAGAAGCAGACGCCACACAGCAATCCTGACTGTGGACACTATCCTCCAGGAAAAGAAAAGAGGCACAGCCCCAACCCCACACAGGATTGGCCAGTCTGGCCACAGGAACATAGCCAGATCTCCCCTCCTACCTTCTGGCTTAAGGATGGTTTTAACTTTCTGCAGGAAGGGCTTTTCCACAAAGGCTGGGGGTGGGCAGCTCATTCCCACCGTGAGGTCTTTGCTGTCCACATCAAACATGACGGCATCGTACTGGGCTGGGGCTGCAGGAAGAAGTGCATGGGACAGAGATGAGCCACTCACGGTGAGGAGGCAACAAATGGGATGGTCAACACACCCCTCTGCCATGTTAAGAGTGTCCTCTCTCCTGGGGTTTCTCTTTCCAAATGAAACCCAGGGCAGCGCTCAGCGCTGAGGGGAGGTTTCTTGCACACTTGGCAAGGACATGCTGTGAGCTGCAGAGACCTGGCAAGGCTGGAGCTTGTGACACATGGCAGGAGATGGGCAGTGGGTGAAAACAGCCCAGGACTATGGTGCCCAGCATGTCACCCACAGGACTTGATGGGGGACCCAGAATGCTCTGCAAGAAGGTACCTTCAGTTGCCAGCTTGGCCACATAGTCCAGGCCATCAGAGATGTGCACTTGCATCCGGTCGCCCTGGGAAAAGCCGAACCAGCGTGTGGCCACCTCCAGCATGGAAGGGTCAATCTCCACCACGGCCACACGGGCCTGCGAGAAGTAGTCATGGATGAAGAGAGGCAGGCTGCCCCCGCCAAGCCCCACCACCAGCACTGCCAGCAAGGCTCCTGCCAATGGAGAACACCCAGTGAGCCACCTTGATGCCACACTCCCAACTGCTCATCCCACCCACCGTCCTGCTTTGGGAAAGGTGCATGGGACATCTTGGGAAGAAAAGCCTTCCCCCAGAGAGCTGAGGCATGGGGATACACCCACATCTGCCCCCAGCACAGCCTCCCACTGCTGGCCTCGTCACCTGGGAGGGGGTCGGGGCCCCCCAGCAGGCACAGCCCCGCAACCATGGCCTTGTGGTGCTCACAACACAGGTAGCTCTTGTCGATGGTTGCAGGTGGCTCAGAGGGGCTGGGTTTCTTCTCCTTCCTCCGCTTCTTCTGGCCTGAACAAGACGAGACATCAGCTAGTAAGACAAGGTGGGAGACTGGGGGACTTTCTGGGGACTGGACACCCCAAGACCTGTCCCACTCACAGTGCAGCTCCTAGAGCTGCCCTGGGATATGACAGGCAAGTCGCAGCAGGACTTTTACCTTCCTCCTGTATCAATCTCAATCTCCATCACCCCAAAATATCAGCCTTGGCCCCCACACCTTCCTCGTACCTGGGAGAGCTGTGGGGGGCAGGAGCCGAGCCTCTGACTGCACCACGTTCCTGTTGCAGAGGAAGACGAGGCGGCGGAAGTAGCAGGTGCCATCTCCCTTCACGTCCTCCACAACGTACTCCCCGCTCAGGGCGCTGGTGTCGCGGTGCCGCACCGTCCGCACCCCGATGTCCCCTCCCACAGACAGGAAGGGCACCTGCAGGAAGGGCAGGGACTGGTGTGAGGAAGGAAAGACTACAGGAGCGGAGCCTGCCATTCCTGTTGTGCTGGCTCCAGAGCCAGGATGAAGCAGACACAACGCAGGAGCAGTGTGGATGACACAGGAGAGCTTGGGACCTGTGCTACCTTCATTCCCATGTGTTGGGACACAGGGAGCAAACGCTTCAAGACTTCTTGCAAGAGCTCAGGTTTGGGGAGTTGGGGCAGGAAGGAGAAGACAGAAGAAACAGGAGAGGTTAAAGCCAGGACTAAGAAGTGGCTAGACACTCTCAGGGTTTCAGGATGTCTGGTTTTCTTGGGATGCTAAGATTTTGAGGGGAAGGATTTCACACTGAATCCTGCCACACAGGCACCTCAGATCCTTCCTCCAAGCAAATGCAGGATGGAAAACCAAGAGGAGCTTCACTTGAGGCCAGTCTCCTGCCCATCAGGGCAACCAGCTCACAAGTTGCATCTTGGTCTCCCTTGAAGAAGAGGGATTCACTGCTGGCAGACAGCCAGCCTGGCCTGGGTTTTGGGAAGCCAAGCCAGGGGGTCAGGCATTGGGGGCTTACCTGCTGCCGTGCAGGGAGGCCTGGGGGAGCCAGCTCCATCACCTTCCCTGACAGCTCTGCCTGGATACCAGCCATGCCATCATAGTGCTGCTCTCTGTGCAGGGCCACGGTGACCAGGCGCCCAAAGCCCGCACTGGCGGCCAGCTGCTTCCGCCCTTCCTCCGTGCCAAAGAGCCACTCGGTTTCTCTGCCCTGTGGAACTGCAAAAGGAGGCTGCCATCAGCCTGGCCTGCTCCTGCTCCCCAGGAAACCACCCCAGCATCCAAGGGAGGAGCTACAGGGAATGACAAGACATCTCAAGTGACTAGAGCCATGCAGCTCAACCATCGAGAGAACCACCTCTGTTTTGGGAAGGTGCATGCAGGAGGCTGGAAAACCTCATAAGCAGGGGATGTCCAACAGGCTCATGTCCTATGTCTTCAGGCTGTGCTAAGCCCCAGCTTTGCAGCTGCACAGTGAAGGAACAGTGCTGCTGGCAGAGCATGACACGTGCAAAAGCCAAGTGCAGCCCCAGCAGCCCAGCCCTGCAAGTCAGGACACCCACACAGAGCAGTGGCACCTTTCCACCTGTGTTGCTGCACTCTGGCTTTATGCAGCGATGTGCTGTGGTGGCTGTCACCAGCATCAAGGCAGGAATCACCACCTTGGAGGCATGGCAGACAGCACCCCTCTGCTGCAAGATGCATCCAGTAATCTCTGTGCTGGATCTCTGCTTGCACCACCAGGCAAATGCATGTCCCGCCGCAAAGCCAGGGCTAAAACACCAACTGAACCCTGCACAGGTGGGTTATTTCCCTCTCCAGCCCCCATTTCAGCGGGGCCAAGGACCAATGGCTGTTTTGCAGCTCCTGGCCAGAGCCCCATCTCATTGCAGGCAGGTCAGAGTGTACTCACCGATAAAGATGGCAAAGCGATTGTCCCGGGAAGTTTTCACTGAGGGGCTGTCGACCACATGCAGTGTGTAGCGAGGCTTCCCACTCTCTTTGTCACACAGATCCAGGGAAACCTGTTCCCTGCAGGGGGTTTTGCTCAGCTGGCTGCAGAGCAGGGCATAGTGCTGCCTGTCCTTCACCGCTGCCACCAGCCGCTCCGTGCTCTCCAAACGCATTGGCTTGTCCTGCTCCTCGGGGCAGAACTCCAGGATCTGTGGTGCCGAGCCAGAAACCTTCCTGAACTTTGTCATGACATAGACAAAGACTGGTAGGACAAACTGCTGCTTGTCCCCACTGCCGGCCACCTGATGGACACGCACGACCCAGCCCTCCTGGGAGAAGTATTCCACCGCTTTCTTCAGCACGTGGGCTTGAGCCAAGGAGACGCAGAGGTAGCGCCCTCCTACCTGCAGGACCCGGCTGATCTCAGCAAACATCTGGTCTACCTTGGCCAGAGTGGCGTCCTCTTCATCAGTGAGGAGAGCATCCAGTGTGCCTTTGTCCAGGACCACCTGGAAGTGGGCGTCAGGGAAGTCCATCTGGAGCATGTCCATGAGCAGGTAGCTCATCTTTGGCCTCTTGCTCCCGCTCCGCTCCTGCATCTGACGGATCACTGCGTCGCTGATGTCGATGTTCACGATGTCCTCACACATTCCCACATCATACATCTGCTCACTCAGCTCTGAGTTCCCACAGCCCACCACGAGAACCTGGGAAAAGGCACAAATGTGATGGTGAGACCCCCCCCGCAGCCCCAAAGCGTTTTATGAGTGAATATCAGCCACGGCTATGAGCCCCCTGTGAAAACCACTCCCACATCCCATAGGGCCTGCAAACCCACTTTCTGAGCCCTGTGATGTTTCCATATAGAAAAGTCACATAAGCACAGAATTTTAGGGGTTGATCTCGCTGTGTTGACCCTCAGAGGCCCCATACCACAGCAACCCAGGGTCTCTCCTGTCCTCTTGCTATGGCACACTGGGAACTTAACATCCTCTGTGTCAGCACATGATGGCACTTTATGGAAAGACACGGCAGCACAGAACTCACACACAGAATCAATTAGTTTGGAGAGGACCTCTGAGATCATCGAGTCCAACCTATGACCCAACACCATCATGTCAGACCATGGCACGAAGAGCCACATCCAGTCTTTACTTAAACACGTCCTGGGATGGTGACTCCACCACCTCCTCGGTCGGTCCGTTACAATGTCTAAGCGCCCTTTCTGAGAATAAATTCTTCTCAATGTCCACCTCCCCTGGCGCAGCTTAAAATGATGCCCTCTCATCCCGTCGCTGGGAGAAGAGCCCGACCCCCACGTGGCCACAACCTCCTTCCAGGGAGTCCTGAAGAGTCACAAGCACACCCCTGAGCCTCCTCTTTCCCAGGCTAAACAACCCTGGAGCTCGCAGGAGCAGCCTGTCCCGAGGAGTCTTGGCTCGGGTACGGGGCGCTGGGCACGGCACGGGCTCACCTTGTCGCGGGGCCGCACATACTTGTGCAGGACGGGGCACAGCTCCGGGAAGGCCCCGTACCACTCGAAGGGCCGCTGCCCGCGCTGCCGGAAGAAGCGATCCCAGTACCGGGCGGAGCCGAACTCCCCAGGGCTCCGGGGCAGCAGCTCCATGGCCGGGCGGGACCGGGACCGGGACCGGGACCGGGATGGGGATCAGCCCCGCTCCCGCCCCACGTGTCCCCGCGCTGACCGCTTCCGGGTGCGCAGCGCGCATGCGAGTGGCGGACCCGCCGCCCATTGGCTGCCTCTCCCCCGGCCGCTTCCCATTGGCCAGCGTCCCCGCGGGACCGCGCAGCGGCTCCGGCGCGCCCCCGCCTGGTCCCGATCGCGATCCCGGTGCCATCCCCGTACCCCCGGGGAGTGTGGGACAGCCCCGGTGGCCGCACCCTGCTCTCGGTCACTCTGCCCGGGCCGGAGCCGCACCCGAGGCACAAACGTGCAGCTCCAACAGCGCAGACGCGCTGGGCTCCTCCATCAGCGGCGCTGCCGAAGCAACAGAAACAGGGCAAAAAGAAGTTATCGGTGGGTACCAAAGGAGCAGCTTTAATGGCAACCCGCAGAGCAGCAAAGCCCTCCCGGGGCTGGGTGTGACATGGACAGGGTGTGACATGGCAGGGGGGCTGGACTGGATGAGCTCCAGAGGTCCCTTCTAACCCTTGTGAGGTTGTGCGAACGCGGGGTGCCCGCAGACGGGGCACTAGCTGGGACCGGGCCGTGGCTCTGTCGAGTTGCTCTGAAGAAAGAAGGCGGAGAGCTCGCTCAGTGCTCTGTATCGGTGTGAGATGGAGTTCTTCACCGCCTTGGGCAGTTCTGCGTAGCTGCAGGGCACAAAAGACACAAGTCTCAGCAGCAGAGATGCAACAGCACATGGCTTCCCCCGGCACATCACTGCCTCCCTGCTTGGCTCAGCAGCGCATCTGTAGTGACACCCCCCACCCCGACCCCAGGGTTCCCAGTAACCCACCACATTGCGGCCCAGGAGGGTGTTTCTCCCTGCTGCCCCCCCTCATAAGCAGGTTCTTCTTGACACCCTCGCCCCTGTCTCGCCTCACACAAAGAGCTGTAGGTTAAACACCACTTACGTCTGGCTGTAGCCATCCGGCTGAAAGCAGGGATCCCAACCAAAATCCCGAGGGCCTCTGGGCTCCACTATCAGCCCCTGCCATGAGAAAGCCAAAATGCCCTGTAAGCTGTGGTGTCACAGGCAGTCTTGCAGTCACATTTCAAACACTGACTGAGGAGCTACACACAGTCACAGTGCAGCCACCACAGGCTCTGCACACTGCTGTGGTTCCTTCCCAGCACCTCCCCAGGGTGTGACAAAATCAGCAGCCCCAAACTCAGTGCTCCATCACTCTGCCTTGTGTTGACAGGGACTTTACCCCTCCAGTTAACAGACCAAACAACTGTACCTGAACACAGCCCTGTCAGAGGGAGACAAGTGGCTGAAGAGACCGAGGTAACTTGCAGAACTCAGCAAGTACCACTGGTGAAAGGGCTCAGCATCAGCACCCACTGACCTCTCTCTCCCTCAGTGTGTTCCCAACACTGAGAAGCTCCAAGAGCTTCAGTGACTCAGGGGCCACTAATATTGTCCTCAGCAGAGCCAACCTTGGTACAAAATCCACATTCCCTTCCCCAGGCACACCACCTACATGGGTCTGGCCTTTGAACAGCCTCACAGGCTCCTCGGGGTTCCCAGTACTGAAGGCGAAGGTGCAGAGGGCGTAGGCAGACTTGTCTTCAAACCCAGCCAGCAGCTTGTACAGGCCTGAGTGACACAGAAGGGATCCTGGTGTTACTGCTGCTCCCTGGGAGCGCAGCACACCCACGCAGGGATGGACAGAGAGAGCATCCCACACTGCATTCCCATACAGTGCGGAGAGGAAGAACTGCAGGAGGTGACACAGCTCAGGCACAAGGGTGCATTTGGTGGGATCCCTCCTACAACCAAAGCCAGAGCCTCACATCTGCTATGAATTTGGGAGAGGAAGCAAATGAGTGACCAGCGCCGAAGAGGACTAAACCCAGTCTGACTTAGAGTAATTAATGCTCGTGTTAATGAGATCAGTGCAGGATTTGCAGTCACACTCTGAACTGCAGGATCAAGGCAGTCACTGCAAAACAGGGGAGGGAGGTGAGCCACAGTGAGCAGCAGGTCTTCTGGGTGACACCAATGAAAACAAGAAGTGCCCACAAGCCCGGTCACCAGCCTGCAGAGGCAATCCTGGGAATCCAGAGATAAAGATACCACGGAAAACAACATCCCAGGAAGGAGGGATTTGTCTCAAGGAAAGAATGTGAAGAGATTGAGCTGGACAGGCAGGTGTGGTGGGCAGGCAGGCTCAGCAGAACCCAGCATGGACAGGGATCCACTTCAGGGGGAAGGGAGCGAGTTACAAGCAGAGCAGCAACATGAGGGCAGTACCTTCTGGCTTGAGTTTCTCCAGGAACCATTTTCTGAAGGGGAAGAAGAGAGGGAAGATTAATTTTTGCTATTACGTATCTCTCAGAAACACAGGCATCCTTGAGACCTTGTTGCCTACATTTCCATAGCCTTTTGAACCCCTCTTCAATGTTCTGTCAGATCACCATGTTCTGGACTATTTACCAGTAGGGCAGACTTAGCTCTTAAACAGGGCACACTGAAAACAGCAGTGGGGTATTCAATTTAAAACAGTCCTGGGGGTCATGTAAATAACCCAGTTCTCACCCCTGAGCGCTGACATGCCAACATAGGTTTCTCAACCCAAATTGTTCATATTTTACACCCAGTCATAGTGCTGACTTGGTCATGGATCCAAGCCTGCCAGAACTGAAAAAGTGTTTGAACAAGGCTACCAGGCACACAGTGAGACTCCTGGAGCTGTCCTGTGCAAGGCCAGCAGTTGGAGTCAGTGATCCTTGTGAGTCCCTTCCAACCAAACACGTTGTATCATTCTATTCTATTCTAATGTTTTCGTGTCTTAGCACAGCAGAGAGAGTTTGGAAGAATTAATCACACTGAAAGTTAATTCCAGGAGCTAAAGCAATATTTTATTGGAGGAGTTACACTATAACATAATATGTAATTTTGTTATCTGCTGGATTAAAGCAGTTCCTATAAGAACCTATAGGATACTCATCCCAGAGTTCTGCTGGTGCCTTCACTGTGTGGGCAGGTTCCCAAGCTGGCTCAAGGAGCCACAGCCAACAGCCCAGGTCTGTCTCACCCTGCTCTGTGACTTCCAGCAGGGCTCAAGGAGTTAAGTCCAGCCCCTGGGGTGCAGGATGAAGACCAGAGATCACCTCCCTGACCCTACTGCTCCATCGAGAATGCCCCATTGAGCCAACTCTGTCAGCCCGTGCTCCTAATTCCAACACATAAAAGGGGAAGCAAGTTCTCTGCTACTTACATGTAGGGCCCTGGAAGCCCCCCCAGGGCATTGAAGCACAAGCACGTGTCCTCTACTATAACAGGGCCCTGAACCTACAGCAAAAGCCCGAGAGAAGGAAACATTAGTCCTAGAGGAAAGCCACTGCTTCCAAACTCATCTCCCTGCTCTATCCTATCCTCTCATTTCCACTTGACCTGAAGTGCAACCTTGGCCTCAAAGGCAACCCACACCAGACAGACACAGTCAACCCCAAGCTCTCCCAGGGCGGGCCAGGGTGGCTCAAGAACAGCAGGGAAAGTTTTGCATGGAGGAAAATAAGGTGAGTTAACTCCCCCTACCCTCCCGTGGGACAGGAATGGCAGGACAAGGAAAGGGAAAGCCGTGTCCTGGAGACACGCCTGCATTTCCCTTGAGCCCCAGCCCTCGTGTGGTTCTTCTCAGGCACTCATCCCACAGACAGCTGATAGCAACCTGTGCGTCCCACAGCCCCTGGGGCCGGACTGAANCCGCCCGCCAGCCCCGCACCTCCTCCAGCTTCTTGGCGTTGCCGGTCACGAACACGACGCTCCGCCGGGCCGGCGCCGCCATCATGACCCCGCGNTCTCGCGAGGGGCGCGCGGAGGGCGGGGCGCGCGGTCATGGCGGCCGTTCCCCTCAGGGCCCCTGTGAACAGCCCCGGCCTTTGGCAGCCGCGGCCGGACCATCTCTGTGCCTGCGTTCCCTCAAATAGAACCACATGTCGCTGGGGAAGCGGGCAGTGGGTCGTGTTCCAGGCTCTGCCGCTGTTCACCCCCCCGACCTCTCCGCGCTTTNCCAAATTGTTCATATTTTACACCCAGTCATAGTGCTGACTTGGTCATGGATCCAAGCCTGCCAGAACTGAAAAAGTGTTTGAACAAGGCTACCAGGCACACAGTGAGACTCCTGGAGCTGTCCTGTGTAAGGCCAGCAGTTGGAGTCAGTGATCCTTGTGAGTCCCTTCCAACCAAACACGTTGTATCATTCTATTCTATTCTAATGTTTTCGTGTCTTAGCACAGCAGAGAGAGTTTGGAAGAATTAATCACACTGAAAGTTAATTCCAGGAGCTAAAGCAATATTTTATTGGAGGAGTTACACTATAACATAATATGTAATTTTGTTATCTGCTGGATTAAAGCAGTTCCTATAAGAACCTATAGGATACTCATCCCAGAGTTCTGCTGGTGCCTTCACTGTGTGGGCAGGTTCCCAAGCTGGCTCAAGGAGCCACAGCCAACAGCCCAGGTCTGTCTCACCCTGCTCTGTGACTTCCAGCAGGGCTCAAGGAGTTAAGTCCAGCCCCTGGGGTGCAGGATGAAGACCAGAGATCACCTCCCTGACCCTACTGCTCCATCGAGAATGCCCCATTGAGCCAACTCTGTCAGCCCGTGCTCCTAATTCCAACACATAAAAGGGGAAGCAAGTTCTCTGCTACTTACATGTAGGGCCCTGGAAGCCCCCCCAGGGCATTGAAGCACAAGCACGTGTCCTCTACTATAACAGGGCCCTGAACCTACAGCAAAAGCCCGAGAGAAGGAAACATTAGTCCTAGAGGAAAGCCACTGCTTCCAAACTCATCTCCCTGCTCTATCCTATCCTCTCATTTCCACTTGACCTGAAGTGCAACCTTGGCCTCAAAGGCAACCCACACCAGACAGACACAGTCAACCCCAAGCTCTCCCAGGGCGGGCCAGGGTGGCTCAAGAACAGCAGGGAAAGTTTTGCATGGAGGAAAATAAGGTGAGTTAACTCCCCCTACCCTCCCGTGGGACAGGAATGGCAGGACAAGGAAAGGGAAAGCCGTGTCCTGGAGACACGCCTGCATTTCCCTTGAGCCCCAGCCCTCGTGTGGTTCTTCTCAGGCACTCATCCCACAGACAGCTGATAGCAACCTGTGCGTCCCACAGCCCCTGGGGCCGGACTGAAGGAGCTGCCGTGTCTTTCTGCTGCTCGAGGGGCACAGGAGCCGCAGCGGGGCTGCCACAACACGGTGTCACCACCGGGGATTCACCATCACCCGGCATAAACCAAGAACAGCCGGGCTGAGGGACAGCAGCGAGGCCAGGCCGGGCTGGATGTGCCCCCGGCTGTCCTCGGGGCCCGGCTGGATGCTCCAATATCCCCGTCTAGAGACGGGGTCCCTCCGCACCCCCTCCCCTGGGAAAGGGAGAGAGACATCGAGAGACCTGCCGGGCGGCTTCGCGGCACTTCTGCACGGAGATCTCGTCCGGCTCCCCCTGGTACTCGGGCACTGCGGACACAGGGATCGGTGCTGAGCAGAAGGTCGCGGCGGGACGGGAGGAGCCGCCGCTTGTCCTCCCCCCCCCGGCAACTTACGGTCAATTTTCCTCGCGACCAGCGTGTAGGGAGAGGAGTCCCCGAGGATCTGCGTGACCTGCGGAGGGAGAAGGGGGGTGAAAAGGGAGCACGAAGGGAGGTCTCTCCGCCCGCCAGCCCCG
>WEKX01008315.1:94561-106329 GCA_013390025.1 Pitta sordida | reverse complement strand
GGGCGCGCGGAGGGCGGGGCGCGCGGTCATGGCGGCCGTTCCCCTCAGGGCCCCTGTGAACAGCCCCGGCCTTGGGCAGCCGCGGCCGGACCATCTCTGTGCCTGCGTTCCCTCAAATCGAACCACATGTCGCTGGGGAAGCGGGCAGTGGGTTGTGTTCCAGGCTCTGCCGCTGTTCACCCCCCGACCTCTCCGCGCTTTCTGACATCAGGTTTCCTGTGTCTGAGCGATCACGTTCCACCGTCGTTGGTTTGCTGCTGGTGGCCCCTCACGGCCAGAGCTGTTCTGTGATCGGGGCTACCCCAGCACTGAGTGACTCGCACCTGAAGCTGACCCCCACCCAGCGCTGGCGGCCCCAGGCAGTGCCCTCAGGGCAGCTCGCAAGCCTGGGAGGAGCAATGCACAGCTGCAGCCACAAGATGCCATTCCCTCTGCAAAAGCAATTGTGGAAAACAGCAGCTGAGGGCTTGTCTTCTGCACAACAAGGGAATGGATAAAACAGACCCGGCCCTTGTGTGAAGGAGTTGTTTTTGTTGTAGAATCTCCTTTATAACACCTCCCAAGTGAAAACCAACTCCCAAGCATGCAGACAGTGCTGGAAACAACAACCCTTTCTGCTCACTGCAGTTCTCCCTTCCACCAGTCCAGCACGGGACAGCACAGGCTGCTGTATGAACACCACAGTATCTAAGGAGCACAAGTGGTGACGGCTCTGTACCATCCTGAGACCAGCTATTTCTAATGGTCTTTCCAGCTTTGGGGAAAAAAAAAATCCATAAAACTTTCTCAGTAAATTCCATTACTGTGAAGTAATTACTGTTACCAGGACTGGTGGTTTTGCTGCTGGTGGTGCCTCTCACAGCCAGAGCAGGTCCCTCAGCAATGTCTGTGCTCAGGACAACCCCAGCACAGAGCCGCTTGAACCTAAAACTGACCCACAGCCAATGCTGGCAACTCAGGGAAGTTGGTGGCTGTGGTTGTGGCAGCCTTCCCTGCCCTGGATTTCAGGTTTGCACCCCAGCCTCCAGGGAATGCTGCAGAATCTCTCCAGCAGAGTCAGAATTCCTGCTTTCCCAGGAAAGGAGCCTGCTGCCTGCTCTCAGCTGCCCAGGGTGGGCTTGGTGCAGCCTTCATCCTACCAGCACCCACTCGGCGAGGCCCTCAGCCCAGCATTAAAACCAAGCTTTGCCTCCATCAAGGAACTTCAAAACTCCCTCAACCCTCTTCTTTTGCACAGACCTGGTGCCAGTAGGGATCCAAAGTTCTCACACACTCCTGTGGCATCAGAGTCCTGCTGTGGGTAGCAGCAGCAGCAGCAAAGGCAAGACTGGATTAGCAGAGACAGGACTCTCCAGCAGCAGGAATGAATTAACTCACTTCTCAGTTAGCAGACATGGTACCTAACAGCTCAACAGGATGTGGATTCCGTTCTTCATCCACCTTCCTGATCCTTTACAGTCAGAGTTGCCAAAGGCACAGGCAGGATTTTTGTCCTTTCCACTGAGTGCATCATCTTAAAACTCATCTATACTTGAGGAGGAAAAACACAGCTTGGCTTTCTGCTCCCCACCCTGGAGAGGTCAGGGCTCACAGAGGGGAAAAGCCCCATTTATATTCCAGCTGAGAATGCAGAGCTTGTAATCACATCCAACCCTGCAGCCTGCTGTGCTCACTCCTAATCCCTTCCCTGCATGGAGCAGCACCACCACTCAGGTGGAGACTGAACAAGGTTCTGGGGGCAGGTTCAGAAGAGGAGGCTGGGACACAGCACTGGGAATTCTCTGGGGCACCATTTCCCCTCTCCAGTATTATTTCAAACACAGGCTAAGCAGGACAACACTTCTGTCATCAGAAAAGAGCAAAAAGAGAACCAGGAGAGCTTGATCTCTGTGTGTCGGGCTCAGGGCTGGAAAGAACAAGGGTCCCAGAAATAAAGGGCTGACAGAAATGCCACCAACACTTGAGACTAGGGCTGGAGACACTCTGGGCTCTTCTGCTGTGTCTTTATATAATTTGCTGATTTCTGGGCTTTACACACACTTCTTGAATTTGGTTAAGAAAACACAGAAAAGGCCCATTTCCAGGGACTCCTGGTAGTGGAGAGCCCTGAGTGTCATCCAAAACTTTATGAAGACGTGCAGAAACTTCACATGTACAGTCAAAAATAGGTTTACTGGAATGTCTTTAGTCATGGCTGTAAGCAGCAATACTGAAAACACTGAGCTTGTGCATTCCCATGGCAGGACCAGAAAGTCTTCTGGATTGTAAAACCAAATTGCCTTCCGCCCCCCCCCTCTTGTTTTTGTTTTGTTTGAACAAGAGAGAAACCACACCCTTGCAGGTCCCCACAAAAGAGTCAGTTCCTGATAATATATTAGTATGTTTCTCTTTGGACATTTATCCCCTCCTTTTCTCTGGTTAAAGGACAGATTTCCCTTTGCCTTCCAAACAGTATTATTATTAATATTACAACTCAACCATATATACAGATAGATTGTAGTGGCAAGTAGCCAGCTCCAAAACAGAGACCCAGAATTCCACAAAACAGGCAGTTTGGGATCTGAATCTTCTGTTATAACAAAAATAGTAATAAATTCTGACAGCAGAAACAGCTACTTGACCGGAACAGGGTCGTTTGGCAGTTCTGAAATCGCTCCGTTAGAACTGGCCGCTCGCCACCTCCTCCTGGCTCCCGGGAGAAAAACAACTTCAAAGCTCTGTACAGATATCTCACTTAAATTACACAGCAGTTTGGGTATCCCAGAGGCTGCTCCACCGAAGCCTCCAGCTGCCCCGTCAGGAACGGTACTTCAGCACTATGGGTACTGGAAAACACAAAGAAACAAACTCTCACCACACCCCTCCCTGCACAACACCCGTCCCTGCCAGGGAGCCCCCCCCGCCTTTTGTAGTGACAAACACCGAGCAGCTGCAAGCAGAAGTGTGTTCCCAACCTCAAGCTAAAGCAATCTGCTGCCTGCACACACTCAAGACAACACATCCTGCCACCTTCATCTCCTTCCAGCTTCCCAAAATTAAACCAGATGGGATTTTCAATCAGCCTCGCTCTCTCCACCCCGCTGCCAGCTCGGCCTCTCCCGCTGCAGGCTGTGTGTCAGAAGGACGACAGGCCACAGGGCTTTCCTGAAGGAACATGAGCTGTCCCAGCCACTTCAATGGGAGGAAAACCCTCCAGACCCAGTGGGATGGAAGAGCTGCACTGCCATGCTGGGCTGCCTGGATCCTTGAGCACATCATTCTGCAGGCAGAGAGATGAATTCCTTCCGCCTGGAAGAGACACACTCTGGCCATTATTAACTGCTTGGTAGGAAAAGCAGTGACATCTCTGCTCTGCAGAGCTCCAGGAAGGGCAGAGGGCAGGAAAAGGGACCAAAGGCAAAGCCAAAACAAGTTGATGAAAATTAAGCAGGGCCAACAGCACCACGGTGTCACTCAGAGCATGGAGTGCCACAAGTATTTCGATGCCAGGCATGGCTGGGGTGATGTGGAGCAACTCACCAATGATCACAAGCAGGAGAACAACCACCACCATCGCTATGATTGCCTTCATCTGCAAGAGGTACACACAGACACATTACAGAGGTGCCATGGCAGCTGCTTTGACCCAAAAGGAGCCCTTTGCCTTCCAGCATCTTTTCAGCTGGAAAGCAGAGCTTCTCCATCCCTGCCCAGGGGCAGGCAGGTAACCAGCCTTCCACAAACCCCCTCCTGCCAGTTCCTGCTCTTGCTCACCTTACAGTCTCGCCACCACATCTGCCTCCGGAGATGCTTGGCTCTTTTGCTAAAAGCTGCTGCATTGTCTGATAAACTGTCTATTAAAGGAAAGAAAAGAGGTGATTCAATAGAGTCCACACAGTCAGAGCACCCCTTCCTTCTAACCCCACCATAAACTCGGTGTTTGGGGAAAAGACCCAACCACAGTGTGATTCACCAAAGCCTCAGCAGATGCCAGAGTGATGCCCTTCACCAGAGCCCCCTTTGTACTGGCTGCCCTCTGAGGACAGGAATTCGCTTTGCAAGCCAGTGGGAAGTGCCTCGAGACAGACCATCTACCTTGGCTTGAAGAACCAACTAGATCACAGCACTCAGATGCCCCCAAACCAACACCTCTGTGCAGAGCGGCAGAAGGTGAAGGAGAAGAGAGGACAACGTGAGCACAAAGTCAGATCTGCAGCCCAAGGCTGGGAAACACCACTCCCACAAAGGACGCAGGTCTGTCATCAGGTGCTTCCCGAACTGAACCAGGTAACCTGGCCCAGCAGACAGGGAGAGATGTGGGGAACAGGCCAGCAGAGCTGCATTTAGGGTCGCACCTGATTTATCCTGTAGGTCATCCAGCCGCTCGCCTCGCTCGATCACCTTGGTGATGTTCTCCTGCATGACATCGATGACTTCATCCACCTGATTCTGGACACTGGGGCAGAGCACAGGCAGTGTGAGGGGCAGGACTGAGCACACAGGCTGCACATCACAGCCCAGAGCTGCCTGGGCTCACCCACAAAAAGAAAGGGCACGACAATGCAGAGAGGCTGATGGGATGCTGAGGAAGCCAAAGGCATGGGGTGTGTCTCCAGCAGCCTCAGGAAGGGCAAGGGAACACAAGCAGCTCAGAGAGAACACTGGGAAGTCAGCAGAAGCAAGACATCCTCCGTAACACATTCAACACACAAAGGCCAAGGAAGGGCACTAATTGCTGCTGGTGGGCACCTCTGCTGCAGAAGAGCTCACAAAGGGCAAAAGACTTATAAAACCCACACCTTATCTTCCCATGTTTCATAGGACCTCACACTATACCTTTGCTTGAAAACTTGGGGTGAAATCAAATCAAGGTGCACTCCCCTCTCTGGGAACTGAGTTGCTAAATTAAACCCACTCTGCCAGGGGCATCAAGAGGACAGCAAAGAAGAGGCTGATAGGAACTAAACCAAGTCATAATTCATCTTCTCGTAAGTTACACAACTCTGGGTAGTCACTTCTGTGAACAGCAGCCTAAATCACACCTGCATTTACATATGCACTCCAGAAAAGAAAACCCAACCCGACACATTGGCAAGGGAGAAAAATTTTCCTGGTGGAAAAATACTGTTACATTCTGGTTTGTGTTTTGGAGCTAAGACACTTCTATTTTCCTGGAGGTAGAAATAAGAATTTTCTTGAGGCCCTGGGGATACAATATATTGTCTGAGACATTCCGTTCCCAGAAAGTCAATGGCAACAACAGGATCTTGGAGGCAACACTACACACAGGGCAACAAAACAGAAATAGCTCCAGGCCACTCACTCTGCAGCAATATTAGGTTTGCTGGCTCAGGTTGCCTCGATTAAAAACATTTGAGCACTTTAAACATATTGAAACGCATCCAGGAGTAGCTAAATACGCAGCACCAATAGGCCAATTCAGCAGCTCTCCGTGTTACCCCAAGCTCAGAGCTCTTGGAGCGAAGAGGATCCTCCCCCTGGCCTGGGAAACTGGGGCCAAGACAGACTTGGAGCAACTGGCCCAAGGCCAGTCAATGGGGCACTGCAGAGGTTCTGTCCCAGCCACCATTCCTCTAATTAATTAATTAGAGACATAGGTTCACACTGACCTATTTCTCCTGCCTCCCTGCCAGCCATGTGCCTCCCACCCAGCACACACTTGTGCTGCAACAAGCAATAGCGGTCACCTCATGCCTTGGTCACATTTAGTTACCGTTCCACAAACACGCATGAAAAGTCAATAAAAGGCTTTTTTGTCCCCAGAAAGCTCTAGAAAGAGCTCCAGACCTGTGAGTATTGAAGGGGTTTCCCATCTCAGCCTTTCAGGTCGAGCTCTGTACCACTCCTGCACCAACTTCTGAGGCAAGAGCCTTCGTACGGCACATGCTGGACTCCAGCCGCACACGTGAAAATTTGCTTTATTTAGGACACCACATGAAAGGAACCTTCCTTTCCCTGGCAGAGCCTGTGGGGAGCAGCACCTCTCTGAACCCCCCCACACTGCGCAGCAGCAGCTCCTGCCTTCCACACCGACAGCTGCCACCTGCCAGGAGTTCCTTATCTGGAGGGGCAGGCACAGATAATGCCCAAACACCTCTCAGCAGGAACCTGCCCTATGCCCAGGAGCCTGTTCTGATCCACCTTTTCTTTTATAAAGTATGAGGCGAGTGGCAGAGCTGCCACTGTTGGGAAAACACGGGAGATGGCACTGAGGGCACGGGAAGATGCTGTCTGGGAAACACGTGGCAGTGCCCTAGGGAGCCAAGTGTCCACCCCATGCAGGACACACACAGCCCCATGGCCCATCCTTGGAACTGTAGGTGGGAGGAGGAATGTTCTGCAAGGGGGTTTCCTTACCTTGGCACCACAAGTTCAGCTCAGAGCTGCCAGCAATGCAGCTACAGCTTGGGATGAGAGAGGAAAAGCAGAAACATCTGCTACCCCAGATGAGCCAACTTGGCAAAACCTCTAAGGCCTTAAACATTGGTTTCACAGGCAGAAGTCTACATTTGCAGTACGTAAATGTTTCTAAAATCATTTACTGGTTTGAAAATAAAGAGATTTCCTCCCACAACAGATTTGTAACCAAGTTATCCTTGTACAACTAACACGTGGGAGTAGGCAAGGCTACAGTGCATCCAGGAATATACAAAGCAATGGAACACCTTGTCAGTACAGGTCAGAGCCTGGAGAGATGCTGTGACAGTCCTGGGACACCCCAAAGCATCCAAGGCAAAGCAGGCAGGTACCTGACTTCAAGCTGCTGTGGTGCACCACCAGCATTAGGGAGCGACCTATGGAACACAGACTGCCCGAGCTGCTGGCAAAACCCCGGGGGCCTTTGCCACCTTCCCAACCCCCAGGCTGCCTGTTCGCTGTCCCCAGGAGAACAAAACATTGCACCGGTGGAGAACAGAAGCACAGAAATCAAGGCTTATAAACTGCTGTAAACGTTGAGGTGTTGGACTCCCATGGAACACAGATGAACTTGAGCAGCCCAATCAATACCTGTTGGCATCTGATGTAAAAGAGGACCCTGGGAAAAAAAAACAAACCAAACCCAAACAACAGAAAACAGCAAGGAAGGAAGAGCCCAAGCCAAGGAAGTGAAATTTTGACCTGCACACAGTGCCAACCAGACCTTAAGCCATTCTTTGCTTTCTGCTCTTTCCCACCCACCACTGCCTCTCGAGGAGGGGGCTGAAAGATGCCCAGCCTATGCATTAGCCCAGCAGCTTCAGAACAAATTCAAAAATTCCCACTAGTTTGGCATGCTTGAGGCTGGAAACTCAAGTTGTATCAAGAAGAAAATATTTTCTTGCTTTATTTGGCAAGAGGGAATGAATCCTCTAATACAAAACACATTTACTGTTGGGAAGCTACTGGCTTTTGCCACATGAACTTCATGTGCTTCATTCTGGCCAGATTTCCAAAAGAGAATTAAAAGTGGAATAAATACCTGCCAGGAAAGGGAGAAAGAAAAACAAAATAGGTCTCCCATGGCCCTCTTTCTTACTAATTACTGTGAACATGGTGCTTCTAACAAGGACAGAAAGCACATTCTGTCACAGCAACAGAGACCCAATGGTGTTTGGCTTGGTTTAGACTCCCCTTTTCTTGTGCTTTGCTGTAGCACAGGAGGAGGAACAAACCTCCCCAGGCTGGTCAGGGTGTGGGGCTAACAACAGTGCCGCGTTCTCCAGACACCGTAAACAGGCTGGGAACACACCACGGGATGAGCTGCCCAAGGCTGCTGCTGGTCTCCAAGCTGCCTGTTTACAGCCAGCATGACACACTGCTGTTTTCCACCCCAGCAATATTAACAGTGCCGTGTACGTTGGTGCCAACTGCACCCAAACACCCCTCGTTGTGGCAGTAACCTAGGGAAGAAGGAACACGGTCGAGAGCCAGGGCACAGGCAGGGTACATAGGCGAGAGGCAGCACTGCATAACCCTGAGGCACAGCTCAACAACAGCACTGAGTTGTGCCACCAATCCCGGGCTGGAAGTTGCTGCTTTGTCCCACTTGTGGGGAAAACAGGAATCTGTGCTTCCCTGAAGTCTTTCAGTCATTGAGAGGATTACAGCCAACAATGACGCCTGTCACCTTCAAATGAAAGCCTGCTCTGTGCCTGGGGTCCACTGCACAACCAGCCATCAACAGCCAGGTTCTGGGAGCTGCTGTCAACTCCTGCCTCCAAACCATTCCCCAAACCCTCTCCCTCCTCAGGGCCTGCAGCCGGACAGAGCCACGGTGGCAAACCCTGGGGCCAGGGACACCGGTCACCCTCAAGAGCAAGGAGGGAATCACAGGGACCTGGCTCCTGGCATACCCCAGCAGTGTGCTGAGCCTCACCACCCAAATCCAACAGCACAGTCTCCAGAAAGCACAAACATCAGCACTGAAGCAAAGGGGGTGGTTTTAGTGGTGTTTTGAAAAGACTGCCCATGATTAGAGGCTCTTGTTCTAAACAAAAGAAACACGGGTGAAACACATCTCAGCTCCCCTGAAAAGCCACCAAGAGCTCTCACACAAACACATGTAGGAAAGGCAGAGAAAGGAGTGCAGCTTTCCCTTACCTGGTCTTGGTAACTTTGGGGAAAAGGATAAAAGCCTGTTAAAAGCTGCCCTTCAGCTCCACCCCACCCTCGAGACAGGAGGTCTCAGAACAAGCCTAAGGGACCCCAGGTGGCTTCTCAGTTACCAGAGAAGAGTCCACCCCAACCAAGCAGCTTCCAGACACATCAGGACAAAACACAGCACAGAGGGGACTGACACTTCCTCCTGCCACTGTTGCTGACTGTAAATCACCTCTTTCCCCTGTGAGGTTTGCAATGTTCCCCACAGCTGAACCAGCCTTGAGGGTCTCTGCAGCCAAACTCCACCCTGAGTCAAGCCCCTTTGCTGCCAAGGACAACTAGGAAAAGTTTCCAGTCTTGCTCCTCACATTCAACATGTTCCACGCCTTTGCTCCCATAATCCCATTACTTTTCCCTCTACCCAATCCTCCATCCAGAACCCTTTTACACCTGTCTTCACACCTAACCCCTCCAGTCCTCTACAGCTACAGCTATGCCTCAGCTCTCCAAATACTCAAATTGCTCCTTAAAATGTCTTTTCCCTTTTCCCCTATCACACAGGGAAGGCAGAAGACACTGTATTTCCTTTCTAACAGACAAGGATGAAGGGGCAGACATTAGTCCCCTCCACCTTTTTACAGGGAAAGGGCAGGGAAAACTGGAGTCCTGAACAAGCATCATCCAGGAAATGACTCAATGGGAGAAGGATTTAGAGTGTTCACTGCTTCCTTCTTGCCCTGATCCTCCTCCAGCTGTAATAGTTTCCTGTTTTCCAGCTGCTTTGACTCCACTGAGTCACTGCTCATCTCCAGGTCACCCATATCAGGTTTTTATCTGGAGAAGAGGAGGCCAGAGGACCAGCTGCTGCCCAAAAGCCACAGTCCTGGTGCATTCCTGATCACTTGCTTTCCTGAGATACTGAGGAGCACAGTACAGGATGAAGAAAAAAAGCCACACAACAATAAAAAGTGGTGCTACTGAAGGTTAAAATTAAAGGCTCTAGAAAATGAACCTCACAAAAGCACTGACCATTTCACCACCAGAACACAGCAAAGGCCCACCCAGCTACCGTGACATAACCTTATCCCTTTGCCTCTGTCAGTGCTCCATTTATTGATATCTTGCATCAAATCTGAGACTTCCTTTAGCTGTGGACATGTGGAGTGGGACACACCAATGAGAAGAAAGCAGGTATGAGAAATGCTCATGCTAAGAACTACACAGAAATAGAGAGCAGCAGGGGCTCACAGCACTAGAATAAATTGTTATCTGTGTGGCACTGAGGAACAACAACTTACTGCCTGATCTTGTCATTCCTGGGTCCAAATCTGGGTCCAGATGGTCCCCTCCTGCAGGCAGAAAAGATCAGTCAGGATGGAGGAAACAACAAAAACACATTTTTAAACCAGACTCAAAAGATACACACGAGAGAACCAACACTTTGTGGGTGGAGGATTGTTTTCATACCTCCCATGAGTCCCTCCCACATTTTAGGATACATGGGACACCCCATTTTACAAAAGGCCACACCTATTAAGCCTTAATTCCTGCCCAAGGCCCAGGCTCTGGGAGATCATCCCAAAGGAATCCAAGGTTTGGATTCCCAAGCCCCCATCTATGCAGCGGGGAGCAGCTTTTGGTATTCCACCCCTCCAGCCCCAGAGCTGCGGGTAGGGCACTGCAGCCATTCAGACACTCACAAAAAAAAGTCTTCCTCTTCATCCGAGTCTTCCTCCAACAAATTCCTCTGCGAACACAAAAACCCAAACCATCAATAACCAACCACCACCTCCAGCTCTTTGGATGCAATCAGCACCCTCTGACTACAGGAAGGCTCAAGGGACAATCCTCAGCCCTGCACCCAAAAACACCAGCACAGCCCCACAGCCACCCCGGGCCATCCCATCCTCGTGGGAAGTCGGATCCCTGACGATTTGGAGGACATGGTTTCTCCACCCATCTGTTGGCAGCAGTGTATGAAGTGCGTCCACAAGGACACACTGGCCTCCCTGGGCTGGCAGCAACTCTGCCTTCCCTAAAGGATTTGCTGACCCAGGAGATAATACAAGGGCTGATTTTTAAGAGCAGTCCCACTGATGCCTGAAAATTTCAGACAAAGACATTACGAGAGTTCATTTCTCGTATCAGAGCAGCGCAGGTTTTGCTGAGGACTCTCTGTAACAGCTGCTTAAGGTCCAAAAGAGCCAATAGGGGTAATTGCCCCACTAAAGGTGTGGGCCCAGGGACACCGTGGGTGGTACCTGGGGCACCAACAGCTGCTCCTTCTCCTGTGCATAAATTCAGGCTCCCACCTCTTATTTTGTAGCTCACCTGCATCTCCATCCTCGTCACTTTTGCTCAATCAGCTCCAGCAATGAGCCCACGCGACAGCCCCAGCCACTGCTCCCCCCAGGGGAGTGAGCGCTCCGTGTGTCGCCCAGAGCTGCGCTGGGCTGCGGCAGCACTTCGGGGCACAGCCTGCACCGAGCTTCACCGGCACAAACCCCGCCAGTCCAACACAACGGGAGCCCTTGGCAACAGGGGCAAAACCCGCCTGAGGAGCACAGGGCGACTTCACACGAGCTGCTGCCCCAGCTGGGCCGGGCCGTGCCCGCTCCAGGCTCCGCGGGCAGCGCCCCGGCACCGCCGGGAAGGATCCAACAGCGCGGGGGCGGCGAAGGAGCCCCAAGGAGACACACGGGGGGACAGCACGGGGGTCGAGGCTGGCGCTCGGACACCGCTGCGGCGGCACAGGGACCCTCCCCGGGGACACTCACCCGCTCGCTCTTCACCGAGCCCGTCACCTCGTCATCGTTCAGGTGCCGCTTGAATTTGGGAGGCATGGCCGGGTCGGGCCGCGGGGCCGCGCCCGGGGGGAGCAGCCTGGAGAGGACGGCGGGGAGCGGCCACAGCGGTGAGCCCAGACGGGCGGAGGGGAAGGGACAGAACCAGAGAGGACCAGGGGCGGGCACCGCTCCAGGCCGGGAAATGGCCGGTGCGGCGGAGGGTCCGCCGTCACATCGACCGCCTCGGCGCTCCGCCCGCCGCGCTGAGTGCCGAGACACCGATGCATGGGCGTGTAAAGGGGCGGGAATGTAGGCGGGGCTACTCCAGATAGGCGGTGCCGAGCCCGGCGGGAACGGGGCGGTGACCAATGGGGTGTGGCTGTGCCCCGTGAGGGCGGGGCG
>WEKX01008315.1:35548-94401 GCA_013390025.1 Pitta sordida | reverse complement strand
TGGAGGCTGCGTACGCCGAGCTGCTGCGGGCCCAGGCCCGGCTGCAGGAGGAGAAGGGGCAGCTGGAGCGCGAGAAAGAGGAGCTGGGGAAGCGGCTGGAGAGCAGCGCCCAGGAGATCGCCCGGCTGCGGACCGCCCGCTGCCCCCCCGGCAGGGACGGGCCCGGCCGAGACCCCCTGCGCGCCCCCGCCAAGGGTAAGTGTCGGGGCCGGGGTGTCCCTGCCGCCCCACCGAAGTCCCTTTGCAGCCCCTCACTCCTGGGGCCCTTGGTGGACTCGGACCTACCCAGGAACATGAAAACCATTGCACCGAACCCCTTCCCTATCCCCAAGCCGGGGCTGTGCCCCCAGAGCCTTCCTCATCCCGTCACCTGCCCCGCAGCAGTGGGGGGACCTCGCTGATCTGGGGGGATTAGAGTTTCCCTGAGGGAGGATTAAACAGCTGGGGGGGGCAGCAGCATCAGCGGAGCAGGGTCACTCCCGGCAGGTCCCAGATGTCCTGCTGCACTGGGAGGGGGCACCGGGCTCCTGGCAGAGGCACCGGCCCGGCGCGGAGCCCCCCGAGGGCGGCGGGAGCAGGTCCGGCGGGGAAGGCGCTGCCCCAGCCCTGCTCACACTGTGCCTGACCCGCTGCAGCCCCGCGCTGGGAACCGCAGCCCCTCACCTACCAGGAGCTGCAGTCCCAGAGGACGGAGGTTCCCGTGTCCCGGCTGCTGGAGGAGGCGGCGCTCGGCGCTCCGGGCAGCGAGGACTCAGGTACCGGCGCCACGGGCCGACCCCGCGCCCCCCCGGCCCTCCCGGCGGGCTCGCGGTGACCCCTTTCTGTCCCCTCCTGTCCCCGAGCAGGCTGCGGAGAGCTGGTGTGGGTGGGAGAGCCTGTCGTCCTGGGCCGGGCGGACTCCATCGCCGGCAAGTACGGCGTGTGGATGAAGGACCCCGAGCCCGTGTCCCCCTTCTCCCGGGACACCACGTGGCGCGTGGACGCGGTGGGCACGGAGGTGCGGCAGCTCTTCCAGTACGAGGAGGCCGAGCAGCTGGGCCGGGGCTACCCCGCTAAGGTGCACATCCTGCCGCGGCCCCTGGAGAGCACGGGGGCCGTCGTCTACCGCGGCGGGCTCTTCTTCCAGCCCCGCCTCTCCCGCTCCGTGGCCCGCTACGACCTGCGGGGAGAGACCATCACGGCCGAGAGGGAGATCCCGGGCGCCGGCTACCACGGGCAGTACCCCTACTCCTGGGGGGGCTACACCGACATCGACCTGGCCGTGGATGAGACGGGGCTCTGGGTGATCTACAGCACCGAGAGCGCCCGGGGGGCCATCGTCCTCTCCAAGCTGGACCCTGAGACGCTGGAGATTCGTCGGACCTGGGAGACCAACATCCGCAAGCGCGGCGTGGCCAACTCCTTTGTCATCTGTGGCACCCTCTACACCGTCAGCAGCTACTCGGCCCCCAATGCCACCATTAACTTCGCCTACGACACGGCCACGGGCAGCAGCCGTGCCCTCAGCATCCCCTTCGAGAACCGCTTCCGCTACCTCAGCATGCTGGACTACAACCCCTCCGAGCGGCAGCTCTTTGCCTGGGACAGCTTCAATATGGTCTCCTACCCTGTCCGCCTCTCCCGGGCGTGAGCCGGGGCTGGGAATGTGCCGGCTCAGCCCTTGCCACCCCTGCGTGCGCCTTGGCACCTGCTTTGCTCCCCCCGGCACGGCCAGGAGCAGCTGTGGGGGCACCAGTGTCTCTGCTGCCACCTCCAGCAACGCCCCCCTTGTGCTCAAGTGCAGCAGAGAGAAACGAAGCGTTTCTCCAGGGCCTGCTCGAGCCAGTGAAACGCCTCTCCCTGCTTTCCCTGGGTTGGGGATGGGTCACGCAGTCCCCAGCCTGGAGCTGCTCCAACATCCTCCGGGAGCTCCCAGCCTGGCCACCCTGGATTTGGAGCAGGGAGGGCTCAGGCACAGCAAAGGCCAGGGCAGGGCAGACGGTGGAGCTGGGGAGGGGCTGGTGAGAAGAATCCTGTCTTAAAATAAACACTGTCCCTGGTTGTGAGCAGTGATCCCCTCTGCAGGGCTGGGTTTGTGCTTCCAGGCTCCAGCCCTGCAGCACTCCCCTGCCAAAAGCCCACAAGTCCTGCTGCATCCCACAGCGCCAGTGCCCGGGAGCATCCTGGAGCTCAGCCACCTCCAAAAACCATCCAGCAGGATCAAGCGCAGCAGGGAACACAGACACTCATTGCTCAAACCTTGTTTTATTGGGGAAAAACAAGCCGCCGAGGGAGCAGGGGTGAGGAGTGCTGGCAGAGCATCCTGCAGCGGGGTGGCCTCTCAGTGCACCCAGCCCTTCCCGGCCACGTGCTTCGGCTTTGCGGGCTGTGCTTGGCCAGCCGTGCTCCCACACCAGCCCAAAACATCCCGCTTCATCTATTTAGTGGAGGAAGTTTGTAGGAGGATTGTCCTTTCCCCCTCCCTGGCATTCAGGGCAGCAGTAGCCACACCACAGCCCCAGGGGTTGAGGAGGGTCCTGGACCAATAAACACTGCCCAGCACCTCGTCTTTCTGAGCCTGTTATCCCAGAGGGAAACTGCGAAATCTTGGGTAGGCAGCTTCTGATGGAAATACACCGTTCTTTGGAACAAGTGAAAAAGGAACACAGCAGGACAGGCCTTTCAGATGTAGGGAGCCTGTAGGGATTGTCAGCATTATGCTTCACCCCGTTGCTGTTCTAACACTAATATTGTTGCCTTAAGTGTAGCACAGTGTCTTTGCTTGGCTTCTGTATCATCCCCGTGCTTTATTTTGGAAAAGTAAGTGATGATAAAAAGTGAGACTCAGAATATGCACACAGCCAGTGTGAGCAGCCCGTGGGACCCCAGCACGGGGAAGGAGGAGGGCCAAAGACCCCTCACTGCTCCCTGGCAGGCCTGGCATCAGCCCCAGCCAGGGAAGGCACCGGCCCGGCCCGTGATGTTCCAGCAGCCCCGGGACCTGCAGCAATGCCCCACCGGGCCTGTTTGTGCCTCCTGGCTCAGCCCAGGTGGCTCAGCAGCACATCACCCCAGCTGGCTGGGGCTGCCCACCCGGCAGGGGAGGACACAGCCTCTCACCCCGCAGCTCCCCGGAGGCAGAGCCTGAGCCCCAGGATCAAAGGGTTCGTGCAGAGGCCCCAGGGCACAGCAGCACCTCGGTGAGCCCGGACCCGCTGGGCAGACGGCCCCGGCTGCCCCCTGCCCTTTTCAGGCTGGGAAGTCCATCTCTTAATTGATTAAGAAAATAAATGAAGACAAGCCAATGCACACAGGATTTCCAGAAAGCTGGGCTGGAGCTGAACAGTGCTGAATACACAGCTTTACTTAACAGGCTTTGGGAAAACAAGCCCTCCCCTCCCACATCCCAGCAAGGAGCCAGTCTGAGCACAGGGGGAGGTGGCTGGATCTGGCCCCTGTGTCACTTTTAACCCTCTTCTGCTCTTGCCCTTGAGGGAAGTTAGTCTTTTCACAGCCTGAACTTTATTAAGGGAAAAAAAAAATTAATTCCCCATACAGAATAGTTCCCTAACTTCTGAGAGGTTCAGCACAATTATTTCTGATGACCAGACTCCTAGAAAAGAGATTACACACCAAATGCCACTCAAATGAAAAAAATAAAGAGCTACTCCAGTGTCAATAGCCAGGAGCAAGTTATCTGATTAAATGTCACAAAAATATTTGTGAACTGGGGTCAGTAACTGAAAGCTCCACCTGCCCTCAAAGGCAGTCGGGGGGGTTGGGGTTTTGGAAAGGCAGCATCAAAACTGGGTTATTTGGAGGCATAAAAGGCCCAAGCATTTGCTTTTAATTAAATTTGTACAGAAGTACTACCCTTGTTCTGCTCTGTGCAACCAACACTCCCCAAGCCTGGTATATTCGCACACCCAATGTGGAAAATTGGTCCAACTGCCCCGTGGTTTTACTACTAGAGTGTTTAACATTAATCCTTTTAGCAGCGTTTCCTTAAAAATAGTCTGGTGAACGAGTTCCCATTTTTTGGGTGTCCTTCCAAGCAGAAAACAGGCAGAAGACAACCTCAGAATCTGGAAACATCGGCACAGCTCAGTTACTTTTACAGATCAGAACTGTGTCTATTCAGTTCCCCACTTCCACCCTCCTGTTCCTGTTCACTGCAGTTGTGCTCCTACAGACCTTTGTTAAAAGGTGATTTACCTGCAGTTGCCAACTCAGAGGTTACTTCTGCCCACTGCTCCTTTTATTTACTCCATACTGGTGCACTTGTGACCCCAGACAGAACTCCAGCTCCTCCAGACTCTGGACCCACGGAGGGGCTGGACAGCAACACCCACCCCTGTTCCCAAAGCCAACCTGCCCAACTCCACCCCAACATCCCCTGCTGGCTCGACACAGACAACCAGCACCTTCTCCCACGGCAAGAACTCCTTCTGAGACCAAACATGAGAAGGTCTGTGGGAAGCAATCTCCTGCCTCTCCCGAACCCTCCATCCCAGGGCAGGTTCCCTCTGGCAGGAAACCTCTTGCCTTCAGCCCCTGTTGCTGCCAGGGGGGTGTCACTCACCAGCTGGGACCATCCTGGGCTCCTCTCTGGGAGACCACCAGCTCTGAACTGGGAAACACACTCCTTCCATGGAGAGAGATCCAGGGAGGCAGTGGGACTCTGTGATCCTTCTGGGTCCCTTACAACTCAGAATATTCTGTGACTCTGAGAGATGGAAGCCCCGTCCCGGAGAGGGGATGTGAAAGCGCCAGGGGCACAGCAAGCAGCTGCTCTGGGAGCATTTCCCTCAGCTCCTGCAGCGCTGCACCAATCACAAGACTACCCGGGTGCTTTATTTAGAGAATACTTTATTAGTTTCTGTAATCAAACCCATGTAAATAAGACCGTACATATTTCATACAGTGCGTTACCCCTGTACAAATGGAAAAAAAATTAAGTTTAACATTTCTAGACCAATATGGCTGTTAATTTCTGTACAATGCCAACTCACACTACAAGTGGGATACTTTTTTCCAAAGTTGACATCACAGCTAGAGTTTCCAAAAATTCAAATTATATATATATTTATATAAAAAGATAACCAATAGCGATTCACTAGGCATCAATAGCAGCAACAGCCTCTCCAGCTTCTGCAGTCATTTGAACAAAATTATACACATTAGACTTTCAACTCTTCCTTCCAAAAATGTAAAAAAAAAAAAACCCAAACAAAAAAACCAAAACAAAAAAAAAATCCCAGAAAAAAACCAGCAAATTCTGCTATTGATGTGGTACCTGGTGCTTTTTATTAGCTTTTTCAATCATTGTCTGGAAAAAAACCTCTAGAATAACATTATTAAAAACAGCTCCAGTATAGCACAGTCACTACTACATATCATAAGCAGGTACAGGATATCTTACATTCACAGAAGTATCATACAGTACTGTCCTACAGCTAGAATACTAGAGGGTACAATTAAAAAGGCATTTATTTGACTTGATTCTACTTTCCAGCACACTGTGGGCAAGGAGGTGGTGCGACGCAGCTCTGATATGAAGAATGCACCTTTGAGATAAAACTCTCGTTATCTGTAAGGTTTCCTCGACTCTGGCGGCACAGCTCAAGTGCTCGTTGCTGTATTACAGGACCTGGGAACCGTTTAGAGACCACTCGCGTCGTATCAAGACACCTGGACAGGGGTGAATGAGCAAATCTGACTATTGATGCAACGAACCTTTGGGCTCCAGAGGCCAGAGCCACTGAGGGGGCAGCAGGTGGAGAGGACACAGGTGGCCAAGTAGCGTTTTCATGTGGTGATCTAAATGCAGAATATTGTCATCCAAGCAGCAGCAGCCAGCAAAGCACTGCCTTCAGAGGGAGATCCAACACCACCAGGGGCACTCTGTGCTACCTCAGGTTAGGCCTCGTGTGGCAAAGGCAATCTTGCCAAATGTATGGAACCCTCTGTTTATTACACGATAGAAGCTTCTTAAGTCACTAAAAACTTATCACACATTACTTGGCCCAGCACCATCTTCAGATCTGCATGTTTTCCTACTCATGGGTTTATAAAAAGATAAATAGCAGCTGAAGATCAGAGCCTGAAGAAAATAAGTCATTGTGTCAAGCCAGGAACATGCCTCCCCACCACCTTCTTCCCCACCGCTGCTACTTCTCCGTGTTTCCCACGGTGGGAAGCAGCAGGGTGTGAAGCCAAAACACGCGCACGTGTGGGACGTGCACACACCGCACGCAGCCTTCATGCTGTGAGAGAGGACACAAGCCCCGGGAGCCCAGCTGGATACACAGCAGTTGGTTCCATAACTGCTGGTGGCTTCTGTGCTCCTCTGGGCTGCTCAGAGCCCTGCAGGGAGAGCAGGCTACTGCCTCATCCTTCGGGCTACGAATTCATGTGCCGACATCTCGCCCCCCTCCCCTCTCCCCCCCTCCACTGGAACGCAGCCTCTAAGATTTAGTTTCCTCGGTCTTGATTGCCTGAGGTTTGATTGGTCCAGTTCTGACAGGTTTCGGTGTGGCAGCAGGGGCAGGGCTGGGCTTCTCCTCCGTTTTGTCCTGGCAGACTCCCGAGGAGTCAGCAATGGCCTCGGTGGGTTTGCTCCCGTTCTCCTCCACTTTCTGGGTTTTGCCTCCTATGGGTTTGCTCTGCTGCTGCTGCTGCTGCTCAGAAAAGAATCTCTGGGTGGACTGGAGTACCTCTGCTCTCTGCTTTGCCTTAAGAGAGGGAGAAAATAAGTTTACTGAAGGGAGGGCACTGGAGTAAGAGTGGCTTCACAAAAGTATTTCCTAAACCCAAGGGGAGGACTGACCACAGTGGCCAGACTTTCCTAGAAAGGCACTGTCGGTCCAGTTGCTTCCCAGATGTCACCATGTCTGGGTGCTTGGCTAAAACACAGGACCTTAACTTCATGCCCAGGCTTCCCTTGCTCTTCCTAATCCCCTCCCCAGGAAAGAGGATGAAGGACAACAGCTAGAAGCATGATCTAAAATCTTTTGATGCCACTGTTGCTGCAGAGCTTTGAAAGGATAAACCCTGCTGACATCAGGCTCCGACTGCAGCTTCCCCCTCAGCACAGGTCAGACGTGACCAGAGGCACAAGTGTGTGCAGGACACTGCCCTGGGCACTGAGGGACACTCAGGATGTCACTCCTGGGCACGTGCTGCACCTCGGGAGTGCAGGGGCCCTCACAGCACCACAGGCTGAGCAGAGAATTCAGAGTTTGCAGTGGGGATGCATGTGATCCAGGGTCAAGGCTGTGTTCTGTGGAAGCTGAAGCCTTGTCTGCTTCCCGCTCCAAGTGGGCACTCATCCCCGGCAGCACAAACCACTGCCTGGCTTGTCTTTAATCCCTCCTCTGAATCCAACCAGTAACCCTGACCTGCCCCTCTGACACATGTTCCAGTCACAGTTTGACACTGCGCAGGCCAGACACTTCACACCAAGCACTTGGCTTTCCTGCCCAGACTTGGGCAAAGGAGGAGTTCCATTAGGGGGTTGAGTTTTTGGAAGCTGCATAATTAAGCCCAGTGCAGTCAGACACCTTTTTGTAAATTAAAAAGGTGCATCTCAACACAAGGAACCCCAACTACAATACAGGCACTAAATCTCCATGTACCTCTCCAAGTATTTTCTGCTTTAAAAAGAAACCAAACAGGGCAGGGACACACAGACACAACAACAGGGGGGGACAGAACAGCAAAAGCCTGGAACAAGAGGCCTTGGCTCTCACAGTGTGTGGTTGCTCCAAGTAACTCAAGCAGCAACAGAACAGAAAACAAACTGTGCACTCTGGTGTGCAGGACTGCAGCAACAGCCTGGTTTTACTGGAGCCAGATGGACACCTGAAATCTTTAGGCCAGATTTCAGCCATCCCCTCAGGTTAAGGCCGGATGACTTGATCACAAGTAACCAAGCGTGACACAGTAACTCACATTCCTCTGAACAGGGTTTGCAGGGAGATTCAGGAAACCAGAACTGTGTATTTGTATTGTGAATTGAATCTGACAGTCATAGCAAATACAGAGTCAGGACAATATACTGATCATCACCTGCTAAATCTTCAGCTTGCATGAACTGGTGGTAGAAAACTAAATGGACCAACTACCCAGAATTTAAGGGGTAACGAATTGTCCTACAGCCACGTACAACCAGGAACAACAGTCTTGCTTTTACACCTCAATGGGATACAGTGAACGGCAGTAGATGAAGGAGCTCCTGACATCTACTCCAGCCACTCATTCCGCAGGGAACAGGCTGAGTGCCCAGTGCTGTCCCCACAACGTCCCTCTGTCCTGCCTTGGGAGGAAGAGCTGGCCTCGACCTGAAGGGTCCCACAGTGCTGTAACAAGTTTGCTGCCTGTCATCACCTGCTACTGTAATGCAGCCCCATCCTCTGTGGAGCACACCACGTACCACATCCTACCACAGGAATTAACCACAGGCATTTCACACCACCAGAAACGACTCCCCGCAGTCACCAAGGAGCGAGGCTGGCTGAACAGGAGAGTCCCTAGTGCTGCTCACAGCTGGGGCGTGAGGAAGGTGTGCCATGAGACACAACAGCCCAGGGTGAGGCTTCATCGCTCACTCAAAAAAATCCAGGCTCTTGACACCTCGTTGTCAGACTGCCTTGGACAGCAGCGGCAGCTCCACAGCTGCTGACCACAAGACACTTGAGAAAGGGAGCTCCCTACAAATACTTTAAAGCTCTCATTAAAAAACAACAGGGCTCAGAGAAGGTCTGTGTTCAGCTGTTAAAGGCCCAGCTACCGGCTTTGGGTGCAGAGGCATTTGAACGGTTTGCAGACACATCCCTGCCCTAGGAGCTGTCAGACTGAACTGGTCACATACTAACCTTCATGTCTCGTTCAGCCTTCAGCGCAGCCTGGGCCTGATTGCCTCTGGCTCCAGATACTGATCCACAAGGACCTCTGGCCACACGTGGTAACTGAGGGTGGCTCATAAGGCCTGTGGTCATCTGAGACGGCATCTGACTATGCAGTGCTACTGGCAGCCTCTGAACAGGCGCTGGGAAGGTGTTAGTATATGGGGCTCTTACCAATGGAGGGAGCAGGTTAGGCTGAGAGAGGATCTAAGTGGGGGAAAAAACAACAAAAAGAGACAGTTCTCAATTAGAAAATTGCCAACTAGACTGCACGTTGGCATTACCTTCAAGGGGAAAAAGTTGCTACTGTATGAAACCAATGTAAAGAAAATAGGTTTTCATGTTAAGAGCCACGATTGAACTCCAAGAAAAAACCTGGCCTGCAGCGCTGCTGTGCCTGAAAGCAGCACCAACAACTTAAACCCAGCAGGTAACAAGGGAAAAGACCCTCACAAGGAGTGGAGGAATCACTAGTGAAAGGCAGCCCCAGAAAGGTGAGGTAGTTTCTGCCCGTGGCAATCCAAACATCACATCTAAAGTCCTGCAGTCAAACTCTCCAAATGCTGGAAGACAGACAGGAATATCCTCCATTTACAGAGGCTGTATTTCCCTAGCAGCCTGGCTAGAGCCGCCTGTAACAGGGATGCACCACCCTGCTCAGCTGTGCTCCCTGGAATGCTAAAGGACACCAAACCCCTCGTCATCAGCCCTGCTTTGTGTGGACTGTCTGACCTTAGAGATCCTTCCCAACCTGATCTGCACCTTCAGCATTTCAGAGCTGCAAACCTGCTTTGTCTTTAAACATTTAAAATATGCACTGGGACCCTTCTGAGAAACGAAGCTCCTCCCCTTCCCCAACCAAATGACCTGTTTTTGCAGGACGAGGTGCTTTACAGCTGCCTGGGGAAGCCAGAACACTGTTCTACATCATTCACAACTTGTATTAAATTCTTCAGTGTGCAGAGAACTCAGAATTAAACACACAAAACCAGCACTACTAGTTATCAACACAAGAGAATGATTATTTTTTTTCTTTTATCTTGAAATCAGCTTTCTTAACACCGTTTCATTTTGTATCTCCCCATAATAAAACCTGAGGAAAACACAGTTGAGGTTTGAGTCACGAGTAAACACAGAGAAACAAATCTGTTCGTAGGAAGCCCCCAGTCCCCTACCTGTGGTGCAAACTGTGCAGGAAATGGCTGTGTCATCCTCACAGCAGCGGCTGCTGACTGGAACTGCTTCTGGTAGACGATGCTGTTCATTTTATTGGACTGATTGTTAGGACTTGTAGAACTGGCCCTAAAGGAAAGAACTCCAGTTAAAACCATGCTCTTTTTATTCAGTGGATGTTGCTGCCTTTAGATACAACCTCACTAGAAAAATCAGCACTGGAAGCTGGTGTCAGATATTCCTCTATAGGAAAATAAACTTAAAAATATAAAGAGAAACCATAATCAGGAATATTGGGGATATGGGAAGGTCCCAGGGTATGTCTGTGTGAAAGAAACCTTTCCCCTCTGTATTCATGACGCAAGTACTGATGTTAGAGGTGTGTTCCCCTTCCCACCCCTGCTGTCTGATGTTCTTTACCCTCACTGGTTGCTCTGTCATAGCAAGCCCTGAGCTTGTCACAACAGGCAGTGAACACGTGCAGCTGCTCCTACTCTGACCCGTTGTCGAACCTTTCAAAATGCACCTGAACAGATTTCAAGAATTCACAGAAAACACTTCCCCCCCTGTTATACTTGGCTCAGAACGTGATCCCCCACTAAAACTTCCAAGGTGTTGAATCACCACACATTGCATGAAGCTTCACAGATTATCTGGGAATGGCAGCAAACCAGAGACCAAATGAAGGAGCAGTGGGGCAGCAGTGCCAAGCTGAGCTCCACATAATCAACAGTCTGTAGGCTCAAAGGAGGCTGTTCACTTTACCAATTTTACCTGTGAGCAGCCTGTAGATCTTGTAACAACCCTTACTCCTCTAACACAATTGTTGCCACAGCTGCTTTCTAAGCTTTTAGCTGTTCAGAACACCACAATTAAGATGAACTGCCTTAGGGTTTGATATCAAAGCACATCTTCCCTGCTGTTTCTGTGCCTTACCACTACAATCCCAGGTAATTTCACACGACCTTTTAAGTTTCATTTCATGAAAACCTATTTTTCGTGTTTTATTTCAGAGCTATGTACTTGTGTTTAACTCCAGCAGATGTGATGCCCCACTGGAATGCTGCTTGCAGGCTCAGATTAAACACTGCATTTTGTCTCAGTGGCCCCTCACCTCACACCTTTCAGAGCTGGCTGCTCATGCATGACTAGGTACATTTTCTAGCTCTGATTTTAAGGAATTTTGAGCTTAAGGCAGATTTACCGGAAGGGACTGGAGGTGGGGGTAGTACTCCTGCCAGTAACTGGTGGTGTTCCAGGTTTAACATCAATGCCACCTCCGAAGGCCTTCAGGTCCATTTCTGATATCTGGAAAAACACAATTGACACGTTAATGCTAATTAAAAAAATTACATTTGCTAAGAAGCTGATAGCTTACCTCAACAAACACGGGTCATTTAAGTGGAGATCAAAGCCTGACTGCAGAATGGGCTCTTAAAACTGAGGCAAGACCAGCACCACAAGCACCTCTGTGTACAATTCTCCTGCACTATCTGGCACCAGCAATGGTACTGGCTTTCTAACTTGATCCTCCTGCATAATGAAAAGGGACTTGAGAGCCATTTCATCTCTTTGTCCCTAAATAAAATAAAAAAAAGGTATGTTTTGGAGCTGAAATGTTTTCCATCTCTGCTACCACATGAAAGTATTTACCAATAATACTGAAAACCACTGAAAAGAAGAATGCCATAAAATAGTCCAGTTCTATAAAAAAACCCCAAAAGCACTGCAAAAATGGAGCTGCCATTCATGCAGAAAGATCTCCAGACTAACTGCAGCAGTGACTCTTGCACACTGTTTTGCAGACATGTTCCACAGAATAAATTAAGTCTCTAGAACAGGACATTTCCACACATGGCCATGAAGCGTAACAGCAACAACACATCAGTTAAGCTGACACTCATTAGCAGGAACATGATGGATGAGAGCAGGGCAGGAAAGTCATCTGAGGCCACCATTCCTGCAGTTCTTCCTCATTTTTTTGCTGCAATGAGTGATCATTTTCCAGTGACAACAGGAGCAACAAACACGCTGCTGCTTGCAAGATGGACTCATAGTGAGTACAAAGTGGAAAGATTTGGCCAGATCCCACGAGGCTGGAAAACTTCACAGTGCCAAAATCACCACAAACACTCTGGGGGTGACAGGATCATGTAAATGATCTGCAATTCTGGTTGGCATTACTGTCCATGACACAGAATTAACGCTCCAGAGAGATTTTTCTTATGCCATGAAAGGCTCTGTCCTGTGTACAGTGCTACATTGTTAACATGCACCTCCCAGAGTTTAATTCTGGTTTAAGGTCAGAGTTGATACAGAGTCCACTGAAGCCCCTAAAACTCCACTTTGTTGCCCTGGAAGCCACACAACTTGCTCTGGCAGGAATCCAGAAACAAAGCAACAGACACAAGCAGGGCTGGGATCAGACACCAGCCCCGACAGTCACGGTGTGTTCCTGCTGTTCTAACAGTGACTTAGGACTGGTTCCTACATGGCTCCTACACCAAACATCCCCCCATTCCCCAATGTCACTGCCAAACCAGGTATTCCGACAGAGCAAATGGACCAGTACCAAGTGAGCTACAAAACCCCAGCCAAACCTTTACAAACCAACGGACACAATCATTAAGGCACTAACCCTGACTGGCTTTTCTGTCTTCTCCTCCCCACCTTGTAGAGCTGAGGCAGGTTTTTAGATGCAAGAGCCCACGTGGGGCTGCTGTGGGGTTGTGTGTATATAAAGCAGCACGTGGCTGTGCTTCCTGTTAATGTCTGTACTGTGGCTCCATGAGAGTTGTTACCTTTCCAGTTGCAGCAATCATGCTGTGCTGGGTTCCTGCTGGGATCAGCCCTCGGAAGGGCTGGGTTACTTGTGCAGGCCTGCTCAGATTTTGAGCCTGGGCTTGTGGGGGGGTGTGCTGTAGTGGTGGTTGTAGAGACTGGGGCAGGGCGATCAGTGGCTGTGCTGTGGATCCAAAGTTGGGCAAAGAAATCTGTGATCCTGGCAAAGGCACCGTCACCTGGGAATAAAGTACAAAATCACCAGTAACAGAGACACAAAGGCCACTATTTAACTTGCGTTACCAGCTCTTTTAGTCTTGTTCAAGGCAAATGGCTTAATGAGTTCACAGATTTACTAAGAGAGCTGCAAGCAAATAAGTGAATTTATTGTTCAGTTTGCCTTTACAGTCAGTTCTAATGGCATCGAGGTATTTGCTATCCAAACATAAAAATTGCAACTCCAACATCATCCAACATGATTTCATTGTATGAAGTAAACTTAACTCAACTCAGAAAACAAAACTAGAATGATATTTCATGTGTCTGAGGTAGGCTATTATAATAAATCAATCCATCACAAGCATTTTTTAGCCACTTAAATAAAAACCTGACCCAGAAGACTGAAACCACCAGACAGTATCCTGTAAATGACAGAATGCTTGCACACAGCTAATGAACAGCTCTTTCACAAAAGAATTAAAAACCTTAAAATCACTGTGGAGTTATTTTACAAACCTCCTGATGTAGGTTACTCATTTGGCTGCCCTGTTTCCCTGTATCATCACCAATTAAATGACTTCTCAGCTATTTTCTGCATATTCGCTATCACTGGTCCATGTAGCAGCTCTTGGGTTCCATCTTGAGATCTGATGTTAACATCAGGCTGGAGTTCAGCCTTCTCTCTCTCCACCATCCCTAGCTGGTATCTGCCCCCATAAGGGCACCATGTGCCTCAATCAATTAGCAACACCACTGTGCAATTAAATCTTTGCCCACCACTGGAAAACAAACTGTGTAAGAGAAGGATGCCAAGGACAAGTGATCAACACGAACTGTGGGCCATCCAACTCCTCAGCAATTCAGTTTGGTCAGTGCTGCTCCTGCAGCTCTCCTTTGCTAGTAATTCAACTCTTATTTGGAAGAACTTAAAGATTGTCTCAGCCTCCACCTCCAGCCCAGCCCCCAGACACCACCAACCACAACATGCTGTCAAGAAGAATCAATGTAGGGAATTTACCATGCCATAGTTTACCTGCTGGAGAGCACTGGGGGACTGTGCAGTGTTGTAGAAATTGCTCTGGCCAGGCTGTTGGACTTGCCCAGAGTAGAGATTTGAAGCCTGAGTGAGTGTAGCTCTGGCCTGGGGAAAGCAAGAGACACCATTAAACTGAGGAGCATTTAGGAGAGTTCTCAGGTAGCCGAGCACATCCCTCTGCACATGGACCAGGGCAGAGGGAACCCCAGCATGAGAGGCTGAGCACCTGAAGATCTCACTTTGCAGGGGGTGGAGCAGCCCTTCATCTCCTTGCAGAAATGAAACCTGAAGCTCTAATGAAGTGCAAGGAGCCCTCCAATTCGGGGAACAAGCCTCAATTCAGAGGCTATGCTAACATACCCATACGAAAATTTTACATTTTAATTTAGAACATTCTCTTGCAAGGGTCTCATTTTTCCTGTCACCCCGACCATTATCACAGAGCTGTGATTTATTGTAACCAAACCATCCCAGGGCTTTTGCATGTGGAGCATTTCCTACCTGCAGAATGTGTGTGTCAATGAGCTGAGAGCCTCCCAGTCCTGAGGCCTGACCAAGCTGATGCTCGTACAGGATGGGGATGGGCTGTGTGTTCGAAGTCTGCTGGAATGCCAGGCTGGACTGTGCCTTAGCAAGCTCCTGGTGCTGGACTGCTGGGAAGTTGTGTAAGGCTGTACCAGAGAGAACCACGGGCGATGGCTGAGACAAACCACTCTGCATAAAAGCTTGCTGGGATCTGCAAGGGATTGAAGCATCACACATGAAAATCCTGACAGAGCTCAACCATCAGCCACCAAAAATGAAGAATACAGCTTATATTCTTGAAACAGAATTAGAACACTCAGCTCTACTGAGCACCTTTTCACCTGAGAAAGGTTTCTATCAGCTCTGCACTCAACAAAACCATAGAGGCCACTAAAGGCCACAGGAATAAACACCAGGCTTTTTGCCAGAATCTTAAATTGCACTTAGCTATTTACATGTGCCTGCTACAATAGCTCTTGGGTAACTGTAACAAATAGAAGGTGCCAGTTCTTAGTTCCTGGGCTATAAGGTAGGATGGGAAAGCACATATTGAGTAGCTTAAGTCATAAATAAACTGCTTTGTTCTCTTGATTCCACAGTCCAACTTTTAATACTGACAGGTTAAATCACTGGATGCTGACAACTGCAGCTTCTAAGTGAGTGTTTTGGCTTCAAAAGACACCAACAGTGTTTGAGTTTAACCAGATACCCAACCCCTTTGTCACCAGCACAGGGAAGTTGCAATTTGTTTAAAGAACAAACAAAAGCACCACTGAAGTTGTTTTAATCCATCACAAGTATCTCTGCAAACAGCTCCTTCAGAGCTTGCTGAACAGCCACCTTCAGGCGGAAGCATCAAGAGATTTTAACTAAATGCCCCTCTCAAAGCCTGGAGCTACTAAGAGTGTTTTTGATGTAAAACCACTCCTTTCTTTATTCAGTGATGGATATTTATGGGCAGAGCACTGGTCCCGTTGTTCTGTAGCCGTGGTGGCCCTGACACAACACCTGGGTTGGCTTTGTTCTGTACCTTTCCTGTACTGCAGAACACTCACACTTTCACACTCACACTGAGCACTGCAGAAACTTTTCCAGTTCATGCAGGACTGTCCTCAGTGTAGTCCAAAAATTTGTCACAAGTTTTTTTTTAGTTCATTTTTACCTTTTGGTTGAATTTTTTAAAACTACCAAACTGCACATTTCAAAGTTTATCTTCCTCTGCACCTTTTCTGACGTGGGAAAAGTACTCCTGCTCCTAGACCTCCATTAATGCCATGTTTGTGTGTGACCAGATCAGCCAGAAGCATTTATTTAATCAGGACCACATGCCAAACTGATTGTGTTTCTGTAATTAGCCAAGTGTTTGCAACAGCTTTTGTCAGCTGTGGCAGGACAGGCAGTATTTGGTCCCACAAAGTCAGCCAAGCTCAAAGTCAGGAGACAAATGTAGTTAATTAAACTTTCTGTGGCTTCAGTCTTCTACATTGCAACAAGGAGGTTTTTCTCCAGCCCATGCAAAACCCTCTAATTAAACTTCCAAAGAAACTTCCTTAAAGTGAGACTAACAACATTTGTCAGAACTGCTGTGAGTCAGATTTGATAGGAAGTGCAAGGAAGTTTTGGAAGGCTTCCAATGGAAGTTTGTCTGGCGATCAATGAATGCCTTTTGAGAGATGCTGACCTTGTATCTGTTACCTTTTGTAGGAAACAGAAAACCTTCTGAAACATACCCTGCTACCCCCACACCACCTGTGGAGTTCAAACTAGGATTTCACAATGTCTCGACACTCCAATGTTGGTTTGATTAGAAAATAAACAGATTGCTGAATTAAAGGAACAGACTTTGTTATCTTAGTATGAAAGAGTGATGTTTCAGGTTTTAGCCTGGACTCCTAAATGTACAACTATCAGGCATGAGCTCTACAAGCAGACCAGGCAGACAATCTGCATGCAGAGTTCTAAGAGATTTTTGCAGAAGAGAGGAAGATGAGGCAGCTGTGGAGCACAGAACACAAGTCTGCAGGGTACAAGTCCAATAAAATTGTGCCACTCAAACTCCAAATAAGTTTGCATATGCTACCTACCTGTAAGGTTGTAAGGAGGAATTGAACAACTCCTGGGCTTGTGAAACAGCTGGAGCTGCTCCTAAACTCAGCTGAGCTTGATGCTGTCCTTGCAGAGGTGCATAGATGGGGATGGGGATCTGCTGAACTGAAGCAGGCTGCACAGAACAGAAAACATTAAGTATCCAAGGGTAAAAGTCATGTAGAAAAGCTGCAGTTCAACGTGTGCCAGGATCTGTGTAGCATTACAAAAAGCAAACCATGTCCAAAACCAAGGCTGCAGAGATGGTTCTGGTGCCACTAAGAAAGCCACTTTCTAGCTGCATTTTCAACTTTTCCCTGCAAGTAATCAGCAGAAACTGAATGGATCATTTTGATCTGCATAAAAAACTGCAAGAGATTCCATATAATTTTGTACTACAGAAGTTGAGCAAGCCTGCATTTAACATGGCCACATGAGCACCTCCCATGAATATCGACTTTCACTTTGTGAGTGAAAGCTTCTTTTCTCAACTTTCCCAAGAAATGCTTTCGCTCACAGGAACAGCAGAGATCAAACACTGCCTGTGTGCCCCAAAATGAAACAGGGCAGGCATGACCTCATTTCTTAGAGTCTTTCGTCCCACTCTCCCCTGCCCCCATGGGATCACAGTAGAACTTCCAAGGTAACACGGACAGGGAAGGGGAAAGAAGAGAAAAAGAGATCCCCAAATACCTGAGAAAGCCCTGGTTGAAAGCCTTGCTGTTGGGCCAGAGAAGGAGGTGCCAAACGCGCGTGTTGGGTGTTGAACAGATGACTTGTATCCATGTAAAATGCTGGGATTTGAGCTGCAGTACCTCAAGAAGAGCAATACAATTAGTACCTGATTGCAAACATCTCCCTGCTAGAAAGGTTTTCATCAAGAGTTAGAGATGCAGCCACTGTCAGTACTGTCCAGTGTGACAGCTGCCAGCGAGAAGAAACAGAACTGGAGAGCTGGTGCCTAAACCAGCTTTGGTATCTTTTCCAATTCGCTCCCAAAATCTGTCAACCTCACAAAGGCATCTTCAATGCCATGCAGTTTTATGGGGATGAGCAACAGGCTCACCTCAGGGTGAAGGAAGGTGTTATACTGTCATGTAATTTTGGTTAACTAAATGTAGCATTTACAGGAAAAAAGGTCACAATTCTAAACTACTATAGCATTTTAAAAAAGAAATCAAGACTAAATCATTCTTAGTCTTAGTGATTCACAGTTCTGCAACAGAAAAATGATACACTGAGTCAACTTTACTATCCTAAACAAACACAGCATTTACTGATAGAAACTTGCAGATGCAGAGTAAGAACAGAGTGAGTATTTGCTTACAGAATGCTCTACATCATTCTGCCTTTACTGCAGAGAAAACCAGAATTAAATTCAACTCTGCAGCTTGAGAACTCGGAAAGGGCAGACATGCAGCTTCTCAGCCACAAACACTATTACCTGCTGCAGACTGAGACACGTAGACCTGGGGACTCTGCTGCTGCTGGGCAATGAGGGATGGCATGCAGCTCAGCTGGGAAAAGTGACTGGCAGAAGCCAGGCTGCTTGTCTGCAGCTGCTGGGGCTTCACTTTACAGATGTTAGGAGGGTCAGAGGTGCTTGCAGTCTTTGTACTCAGAGAAGAGGTTGTGTATGTTCCAGCTCCTGGGAGGAGAGAAGCAAAGGATACATCAACCAAAGGTATTTCAAAGCCTCATCATCCAGTGGTCAGCTTGGGGACAGCTATTGTACCACAGCCACAAGTGGTAAAGAACACTGAAACCTAATGCAGCTGTTTCCATCCATGTAAGAAAAACATGGGAGACAATTCTGTTAAGTTCACTACAGGAAGTGCTGCAACCATAACCCACAACAACCCTTCTCAGATATGGGAGCAAACAAAATACTGCAAGAGGCATCTTAGTTATGGAATAAAACATTGCAATATGCAGCCATTGTGCCTCATGGCTGAGAAACTGCTTTAAGAGAAAAAAAAGTTTTCCTCAAACCTCTCAGCTGAGATTTGGGGATACATTGTAATATTCCAAGGCACAAAGATTTAACCAAGTATAACATCTTTTGTTTGCTGCCAAGAACCAAGGTGTTTATCAAGAGCTGAAAATCTGCTCTGCTTTTTGTGAAGGGGGTTGGGTGCAAGTTCTTGAAGCTTTGGCTCAAAAAGCAAGAACATGAATGAAACTAGGACTGCAGTTAGCTGGACATCAGAAGTATCCTCTGCTCCAAAATCTATTTGCTTGTCTTCACTCAGCTGAACAAAATGAAAGGAATAAGGCAGCCAAGAGAAGTTTACCTTCTCTTCCAAGTCCATATAAGTAGCTTAGGCAGAGAGACATCTTAATATTACTTTCAGCTGAATGAAGTGAAACAGGGGAAGTATCTCCTTAGTTCAAAGGTATTTGGGAAGCTGCTGTTCAGATCTGATACTCCACAAAACTTACGTTAGATTTGCACTGAACAACTCAAAAGGGAATCCAATCTCTTGAAAACCAAGGAACAACACAACAGTGTACTACAATCTTGACAGGTGGTACCTGAGAGTGAAGTTGTGGGTGTAACGGAGGCCACAGGAATAGGAGGCATTGATGCACTAGAGAAAGAGCTGTAAGTGCCACTGCTTGGCCCAGTGTTGTTGCTGCTGCTGCTGCTGCCACTGCCACCAGCAACGGGAGACGCCGCCGAGGTCACTGGTGAACTCTTGTCCCCCATGGTTGGGGAATTCTCCCATGCCTTGCGTGCAGACTCCATCTATTTAGAAGAAAATAAATGTCCTCATCCATTAGGAAGTTTCAACTCGTCAGTCAATCTTCATCTTTTTAAGAGTTCTTTTTAGTCAAAAGGCAATTTGGGGCTTCATGCCAGCCTCTTTTTTAAAAGTCACTGTAATCGTGCAACTCTGTTCATGCAAAAAGCATTCAGCCTTGGGTTGGAGCTGATCATCTGTTCCAACTGCACACGTGCACAGTTCATCATCTTAACATTCAATGCTCAGGAGAATTCACTCACACTAATTTGGCTTGGGTTTGTTTGACATGAAGAGCAAAGACACCGTGAGCAAAAGAAAGGTAAAAAAAAAAATCCTCTAAACAATTCCATCAAGTCCTTTACTTACATATTATCTGGCCATTTAAATGAACCAGCCTCTTGCTTTCTGGGAAAATCATCCACTTTTGGGTGACCACCAAAAATATCTGATGCCACTTGAGTGAACATGACAGTAGTCAAGTTTAGGTTTCCAAAGCTACTGCTGCTGAAGAAGCAATCACGAGCTGACACAGCCTGGGCACACTGCTTTACATCAAAGCTAAAACGCTTCATGCCCCTCTATTTCTATACTAACTATGAGCTGATGCCTTGCACAGCAAGGGACATGAAACTTAAAATATTTTATACAGAACTGTATTCCAACAGAAGTGGAAATAACTTGTTTCACTGCAGCCAATAAAATCTAATTATTGCTACATTAGACATGCAATGTGAAATCTAAATTAACACACTTCTGAGGGACCACTGAGAGGGAAATATTAATGTTCAGACTACACTCACTAATTTAAAGGCTCAAACACAGTCCATGGACTTCTGCACAACCTTCAGCTGAAATTAAAATGTTGCCAGCAGAGCTGGATGCCACAGGCTGGAATTGCTCACTCGAAGTTCCTCAAGGCCAGGTGGTGTCTTTAGGGGTGTATGTAAAGGGGCAAATACTCACCAGCACGTCTGACCTCACTGCCTGCACCAAGAAAGCCCCCCCTAACTGGGACCTGCAGTCCCTGAGTCATACTGTCAACCTACCCTGCTCTACACAGGCACAGTCTGGACAGACCAAACATGGCTGAGGTTGTTTGTCTAGATGCTTTCAGAGTGATAAAACCCCAGAGAAATACCAAAAGAAGTGGGTAACAGGCGATCAGGACACGCCCCCATAGAAAATGGGAGTCCTGTATCGCTCAAGAGAGCAAAGAGGGAGGAGGAGGAAAACAATTACACATTAAATCCTTTGGAGGCAAGTCACCTATTTTAATTTTTGAGATCATCTTCCCCAGTGATCATTCTCTTTCTCCTACACAACATTTTCCTCTGATTTGGTTCTGATTTCTGCCAACAGGGCAAACTCTAAAGTTTATTACTAAACTCTAAAGTTTATTACTGTTGGAAATAATTTGGCTTAAGTGTATTGCACTGGCACGAAGAGAAAGTGAGTAAGTACCTGGGAATGTGTGAATAGAGAATGTGTAGGAACTCTATGATGTTCAATGAACTTCACAATGTCCCGGAGAAACTACTGATAGCAAAAGCCACACATCACATTTTGTCATGTATAGGGCATGTAACAGAGCCGTGAGTTTTCTAACAGGTTTGCTTTCAGAGAGCTTCTTAACATAATCTAACTCCTTCAGCCAGGAAAAAACCACGCAGGAGAGACTGGTACACTTGGAATGTCTATGCAGCACCATCTACAGACCAGATATGAAGACGTAAGAGAGGCTGGGGATAGTGCTGTAATGTCACTGCACACAGAGTAATGGATGAAGCAGGAGATGGTGGTTGCTTGAGGCTTCTCTTCATCACTGGCCCACTGGGGCCTTTCCAATGGCCCAGCACCCAAAGCCTTCCCTGGAGACAAACCCCAGTGTGCATAACCTTAAGTGCACCAAAGTCTAAGTGACCAGAAAGTCAAAACGTGTCAGATTCTGCACCAGATGCCTGCACAGGAATTTTACATGAAACCTCAGAACACGGAGGAGGGCCAGGCAGCTAATTTTAAGATGCCTTTGGATCTTCTTTTGTTCAGTTCCTTGCCTCCCAGCAGCCCCATCAGCCAAGCCTTAAGAGGATGACTGTCTTAGAAAAGGTGTCTTTAGCAAAGTTATTCCAAGGAAACAAGACCTCAACAAGCCTTCCCACATGAGCATCTTACACCCACACTCTGGGAGAACGATGCCAAGCAGTGGGAGCGATTGTGGCCGAGTTCCCACTGAGCCTCTTCACAGGCAACTCTCTGTGACAGGGGATGGAGGAAAGAGGAGGATTTATCCTCTATGGAGGCAGAATCTGGAGATTATGTTCTTTCAAGAGAAGGAAGGAAACGCTTTCCTCTCTCCTGCTCTGAAAGTATCTTTTAAAAGAAGCAAGGATTAAACTGAAGAGGATGACAAAGAGCAGCTCTGCTCTGCCTGGACCAGAAGGCCTGTTGTGAAAGTGACACACTGTGTGTGCTTCACAACAGCTGAAGGCAGAGCTCCAGTGGCTGGAACACAGAAATCAGGGAGAAGCTGTTCCCAAACACCTTTCTGCTCAGATTTTGGTCAGAGGGTTCTTCAAGGGAGCCTCAAAACATTGATCTTTGACATATTTTGTTGCCACACATCCAAAATCTATCATCCACTAAGAAATCACTGACACCAGAACAGCAGAAAAAGAAACTGCAGGATGAGTGACACGGACACCATAGTTTGCTTCCTGAGAGGTGTCACACTTTTGCAGTACCATTCCCACCTGTGTCACACGTGATTCAGATCTCCAGCTGCTCAACAGTCAGAGACTGCTATTTCAGAACAATGCTTTCAGACGCCAGAAAGTCAGATTATGCTAACTTGTCACATAAAAATGCAAGAGAAAACCAGGTTTTTGTTAAACTACTTGTCTCTCTCTAGTCCTCTCCCCATTTCTGCTGCTCTACTGCTTCAGAGATGTTATACTTTCTTAGGAAACAAAGTGTTAACAAAAGAGAAGCAAAGATTCAACAAGAGAACATTAACATCTAACATCTGTAGAGAACACAAGCAAGCAGCTGTCAAATGATGTCAGTGAGACAAGCCTCACTGGGATTGACAAGCAGGTTTCTCCAAAGTGTTAGTTCTGCATCCAATTTTTAGTTTCATTTCTTTGAAAATTTAGAGACACTAAGTTCAAACATCCCTCTTCCTTAATACTAGAAGCAGCAACAACACTTCTACTGGTTCAGTCACAATCACAAAGCAGATTTAGGACACAAAAAAAACAAAAAAAACACGACCAACAACTTCTAAAAATACAGTAGCAAAGCCAGAGCCCAACTCTGTGTTAGTGAGTTATACAATGCAGTCCAAAACTCAACAAAATGGGAAAGCACCATTCAAAACAGTCTACACACTTGCTCTACACTGGAGAGCAGAAAACAACAGAACATTTGTAACACAAGGCAACACGTTCTGACCTGCTGATCTAACTGCCCTCCAGAGTCACCAACATAACACCTACATTTCACTGCTTGCAACATCAGCCATCCAGCTCCAAACCAATGATCACTGCACCAGTATCTTACAACTAAGAAGAAATCAAGCTCAGCTTACCAAGCAACTTCTTGAAGCCTTGATTTCCAAACCAGGCAACTTATTTTAAGCTGAAGTCTGGAAAACCCTCAGCTGGATTGGGAAGGTTTGCCATGAGCACCATGGCACAATGCTAAAACACTGGGATCTTGGTTTTCAGGGCAGTGGGAGCCAAGATTGGTTGAGATGCCAAGTGTTAATGCAAAACGGGGTTAGAAGTTTAAAATTTAAATGCATCCTCTGACAGTCTTTTCTTTCAGCCATCCATTTATATGCAAAAGCAGCTCAGCAGAGGAAACAAAGGAAGGCTCTAAAAAAAGGTTCACCAGCAAGTTCTCCATTAACTTTTTCCCCTGCATGCAAGAAAACGACCCTTAGAGGGATGTGGTACATACCTTGAGGGTGAGGTCGACGGTAGCGGGAGAAACTGGAGTTAGGCTGGAGCTCTGTTGTAAAGTCTCCCTCCTAGGGAGGGGAAGGGTGTGGGGCAGGGGCACCTGAAAGGCAGGCAACACACATCACATTCTAACTATATCTACTAGAAAAGCCCCAGAAAGCAAAGCTCAAGCTTTATCAAGTGAGCTACAGTTTCTTCAAGGCTTGAGCATTTGGCAGGGAGATACTGATAAAATAAGGTGAAAATTTGGTAGGCAGGGAAAGGCCACCCAGCAGGTGCCAGGATGCTCCTCATGTCTTTAAGAGGCTGAAGACTAAGGTTCTAAGGTGTCCATGTTCTCTGCATAAACAAACACCAATTGTCTGCTTTGGGATCAAATTTCCAGTACCATTTCAGTTTACTGACACGCAAAAATCCTTCCCCAGCCAAGTCTGTCCTTTTTTGTACCAATACAGTACAGCACTTGAGTTCTGAGATGAAGTTTCTGAAAAGATGACGCTTTTATAGACCTGCAAAGTCACAGGACCACGAAACCACCTAAAACAGGTTTGCCATCCAATAATCTAATTCCGTTATTTTCTCTTTCAAAAGATGAAAGATGTGATACTCGGGGAGATAGAAATCTGACATAATGCTATTTCTGTCTTTGTCTATGAAAACACCAGTGGATTTCCTAGAAGTCTTAAACTCATAAAAAAATCCTGCAGGTGCCAGTCTAGTACTTCCAGCCATTCCTTTCTCCATTCACAGCAGCATTGCTCATGGGCTTTCACTGGATGAGATCAGGCTAATCCAAAGGACACAGATACTGAAGCTTTGAAGCAGGGGATGGCACAGATCCTTTGTGGCCAGGTGCCCCTAATTCCTGCGTTAGAAATTCAACTCCAACATCCACAGGGATCTGATATATTCACACAAAAGAATTCAGTCTCCCACACTAACCACCAAAGGCACAAACCACAACACTACCAGAAAAGCCAGCAGAAGAATAAGAAGTTTCATCAATACTGCTTCAAAACGATGCTGCAGTAAGCTGAAAAGCATTTTTGAATGGAATTCACAAGAAATTCTCATAAAAATCTGAGATCCTACTGTATGATTCTTCCTTCCGCAGTTAACATGTGACTCACTTCTGAGCTAATTCTATTTCTGCTACTCAAACAACAAACCCCACAAGATCCAGGCTCCCTGATGTCCCAGCACACTCGTGACAAGCTTGTTTTTCCCTTAAGTCACAACCCAGCTAGTTCTCCCAATCACTACACCACAACCAGGACCTCTGACTTTGAGGACTGCAAACATCTCACCTCCACAGCAGCTGAACACCTGGAAGTCTCCTGTCTGCTTGCACAAGTCATTCAGCTGCTCCCTTCACAGGCAGATGCTGTGACTCCAGGCTACAGTTCAAAACAGCTTTGTTTGAAAAAGCCTTTCTTCAAACTCGCCTACAGAGCTTTGCTGCTGGTACCAGGTTCAAGTCCCAACTGCTGCCAAGAACACTTCATTATTTCACCTATCTCTGCCTTTTTGAGAATTGCCTCTATCAGCGCCTCCACGTCCTGTGCTCTTTAGCTCACTGTGATTGTTCAAAAGGCAAGAAAACACCTGAAGAATTCACCAGCAGGCACTAATCAAACCAAACGTCCTTCAGGGTAAGATCACTGGATAACACTGAACTCTTTCACTGAGGGCACTATTCGGTGCTTTATAAAGAAGTGTGAAAATATTTTCTTGTCTTCAAAGTCAAGATGATCACTGCAATAGACTTACGTTCGTCACCAAAGTCTCCTCCATTTTTGTACTGCTAGTGGCCACTGTGTTAGGATGAGAAGAAGGTGTAGTGTAGTCTGTTACAGACTCCTGTGAAGAAAAACAATTCCATTAAAATATCTCCCTTACCTAAATGAAGGTTTAAATCTCTGGGCCAGGTGTCAGCCTTTCTACAGGAGGAGCTCACCAAGCAACAGAAGATTAGAATTTCACACCATTTTTTGATTAGAAGGCATGTCCAGCAATCCCTATTGCTGATTGGCTACTGAGGTCAGAAGAAGTCTTGGGGAGATTACAGTTTGCCTCATGACCTCTCAATGTACATCTAGAGACAAAATACAGCCTGTAAAGCAAGAACACGCAGAGCAATGCACTGCCTGGGCACTGGGATACTGAACTGTGGGGGTGCGACCAATTATCACTTGTCACCCAAGGGGGCTTCAGCCAGCTGCAGGCTCTTTTAGCCAGCTTGGAAATTTACTGGCTGGAAGCTTTGGATACAGAAATTTCTTACTGTGGCAAGTAAGGCCCTCCAGATTAAAAAGAACACAAAGGGATGGTTGCAATTCACAGAACAATTTTCCTTCCTGCAAGTCTTGTCTCAGAAAGTCACAAGTCTCAGATTCTCTGGATGGCGCAGGCTACCTCCTGGTTATCTGCACTGGGTGGTGACTTCAAAGAAGAAAAGGACTGAGGTTTCCACTCCACCCCGAGGCTTTCCTTGAAGCTTATTTGTCACAGTTAAGTGGACCTTACTGAGCCCAAAAAACAAGGTGCACTTTCATGGCCCTTGCTGTAGGGAGTGACTGACTGTAGATACAAAGGGCCTGAGGAAAGTGGCCCCTCAAACACAGACAGCCCTGAGAGAACGACCTACAATGAACAAAGAGGCCACGGGTACTTCGGTGAGCCCAGTTCAGCTCTCCCCACTGGCATCTACTGAGCACGTTCTGGGCAGGTAAACAGGTGGTGTCAGAACCTGACCCAGAGACTCTGCCAGAGCAATGGTGTGACCCTCAACTAGCCAAGATTCCCCTTCCAGCAAACACCAGGAGCTCCAAAGGGTTACATCTCTGAGGCCCAGGAAAGGCTCTGTAATCCATATGGGACCAAACACCACGAAGGAATTGAAGGACAAATTAGCAGCAGAACTATTATTGAGTGCCTGGACTTGCCAATACATAATGATTTTGAAGGCACAAATCATGTAATGTTTGTTTAATTGCATCCAACCAGTATGACAATAAGCTATTAAAGAAGTGCACACTCAATTTACTCCTCAAGCCTATGGCAGTGTCTCCTAAAAAGCAATTAAAGCACTGAGACACTGACAAATAATGAAGAATCTCGCTGAGAAGGATGAGCTCATTTTGGTAAACAACTTGGACAAGCCAGACCTTAATGGGTGAGAGAGGACACAACGTGCACATCGACTTATTTTTGTATTTATAAACAAAACAGAGAACTATTTTCTCTATTTAGTTACCTCCTTTACTTGCTCAGCTGGTGAAATACATGATGCTTCCCACAATCCCAACTACCAAACTGCAAGTTGCACATTTGTATTACATTCTAACAGGCAACCTTACAGTGGACAGAACAAGGCAAGCACACAAGGCTGCTTTAACAAGAGCCTTCTAATGAAGTAGTTAACTGGCTTCTTGGGGTTTTTTAGGATGCATTACTGCAAAAGAAAGAAGAAGTTTTTACTGTAATATTATTAAAATGCCTTCAAGATTTGGATACAGTTTGTACAGGGTCTCAGCACTAAAATTCTTTGAGAAAATGGATCAAGACTATTTGCAGATTTTCACTGCACAACAATATTTTTTTACTAGAATTAGAACCAAACCGAACTGATACTGTATCGGCTGTGCTGGCCTTAGTGTATGTGCAGTGCTGAACCATCCTACAATAGTAGTTCAACTGCAGTGATTCTCCTGGACAACTGACTGACTGAAGAAAGCAACTGATTATTATAAACTCGTAACAAGTAATAAAAGGTAGGGCAAAAACCTGTATGAGCTATTTTTGAGTTATCTACAAGTTATTTATACTCAAGAAAAAAAAACCCAGGCAAACCTTTTATAACTACCTGCTTTGCTCTTAAAGAAGAGATCACAAAACCTCAAGAGACCTGAGGAACAAAGGACAAGGCAGACCTCAGAGATGACCTTGCTGCAAAGGATCAAGTTGCTCGATGGGATTATTTAGCTATTTGATCTGTTCCCCATTGATATAAATCACACAAACCAGAGCTTGAAAGATATTCAGAATTTCCTGAAAAACAGCCTTTTGTCATTTCCTCATGTCCTTTCAGACATGATCTCAGTAAGACACAGCTGCTATCAACCACCTGTGCAAGTACTTCACCAGGTATTGATCATTCCTGACATTGCCTTTACTACAAAAACACTGCAAAATCCAAGAGAAACAGCTGCAATTGCTTCTGAGCATCAAGTTTATGTACTAAACTTAAACATCTCATCAGCAGGAGCTGATTTATATCGTTTATAAGGTAAAACAGTCTTGCATGATTGAATGCACACGCTCTTATCAAGATGTTTGTTTTGGAATGGATGGGGTATTCTTAGGGAGCTTCTGGAAGAGCACAGCAAGCTTTTACAGACATTTAAATCATCAAATACAGCAAGACTGTCCCTTCCTGGAAGCTGAGCAATAATGGCTGAGAAGGATGTTAAAGAGCATCAAAAGTGAAGTCATTTAGGTTTGCTGGAACGTCAACACTTGACACTGAGCAATAGGATAAAGATGTCAACACTGCCTCCCTCATCAGTGAGCAACAAAGAGCACAAAGACAAGAAAAAGTAGTTGCAATATTCAAGAACTCCAAGGTCAGAGCAGTATTTGGACCCCTTTTAAGTCACGTGAAAAGGCAGCAAGGTTTATTGCAGGTTTATTCCTGCAAAATCTAGATGAAAGTTATCTTATCCAATAAACTTGTGGGGTGTTGGTTCCGCTTCCATAAATATAAACTACGATCACTTCTTTCCTAAAAAACTCTCAAATTTACTGGTGCCACAGTAACTACTCAGGAGAGGAACCCTAAAAGCAAACCTGGTGCTGTTAAGACTGGAGTATTTAGGTCTATTATTAAAGGCTTCTTGGAGCAATCTACTTAATGAGGAAGTTATTAGGAATTTTTCACTTGCAGCACAAACTGGGAAGTTTCTTTCACTCTGGTCTCCCCTCTGGAAGACAGAACCCTGGTGCTTTAGTACTGTGGTAGTTCAAAGAACCTTGTCAGCAACCAATGTTGAACTGAGGCAAGACATGCACGAAAGCCAGACTCCCTTTTTGAAGAACTCATACTTTAAAAATACAATTGTAGAAAGGAAATTCTGCTGGTTTTAGCAGCGCCACTCAATTGTAATGAGTTCGCCTGCAGTAAACAAAGATATGTTTCCTATTCTGTACATGGGTTAACAAAAGCATCTCCTCCCATGCTGAGCTCTGGTCAGAGAACACAGTGAGAAAGCAGAGGATACAGACACACAACCTTCTGACCAAATGTTTGAGCAAGCTGGTGTTCACTGTCCTACACCTGTGACTCTCATACAAGAAGGGCACTTCATCCATTCCTGGTGTGAACATAAACCACTCGTATCTACTCACAAGATGGAAACTGTCAGGAAGGATGAGAAATCCCAGCACTGAATTTTCTCAAGTATTTGCCATTCCACTCAAAAATCAAGTTTGCAGCTACCACGTTGGACACAAAGACTCTCCCTAACACTTGCTCTCTAACAACACTTCCCTGAGACAGCATCTTCTGCTTGCATGGCAAAAAACTGCCAAAATTGTCCTGGTTTTTTTTTTCCCCAGCTGCAATGACAAAGATCAATTGTGAGTGATCCACATTTCAGATGCTTCAACTATTAATGTAACTTTTGCAGAAGATCAGTTTTTCTAAATGGCATCTAAAGACTTCTGCTTACCACTAGGATGATTGAGACAACATGCAAAAAAATACGAGTCTACACTCAGAAAATTACTTTTCAAACACACAAGAAGCATTTTTCCTACACAACACCAAGTGCAACTATTATCCAGTTGGTACTCAAACTGCATGTCTTCTGTACATCAGAGAGATGACAACCACAGCTCAAGACAACTGTAGTGAGGGCAATCCTCACACAGGCCCTCAGGCAAAGGGAGAGCACCTCTGGGGGTGTTTTGCAGCCAGTGCACCACAGCTTAGAACTGAGCTGTAGAACAAGGAATCCCTAAAGCAAGACACCATCTCACTGCCCAGCAGTTTCAATGAAGTCAGGGGAGTTTCATGCAGACAACTGTGAAGAGTCCTCAATATCCTGAAGGAGTATCTGGACAATATCCAAGCCAAGAGGAGCTGACACACCAGACCCTTTAGGTAAACTGAACAACCCTTATCCAATACTTTAGCACGTTCCTAATTGCAACATTTATCTTTTTTTTTTTTTTTTCCACAGAACAGCACTTAATTCACAGCTCCAGGTCATCCATGCACTCAACCAGTGATCACACACAACACCTCACTCCAGCCCACTGCTGGAAGTCATCCCGCATACACCAACCACATTTATCTGAGTTTACAGGCTCTGCCTACACCAGGCTCCAGTGTCACTCTCCACAGCAACACTCAGGACTGAGTTTTCACATCCATGTGGCAGCAGGACAGTTTAAAACCTTCCCAGCTGATCTCTGCACAGGCTGTGACAGACAGCACATCTCCTACCACTCCTGCACAACTGTAACTCAGGCAGTGCTGACGTTTCATATCTGGTGCTCAGCGGGCTCTGCTGCCCAGGGAACTGCCACCAGCAGGCAACCAAGTGTCTGTCAGCCACCTCACTGCAATCACATTTCACATGTAGTGCTCAGTAATTTGTCAATATTTTTCTTACCTTTGTGTTTGTTCCAAACTCTGGAGCAGATACAGATATCATGGTTCCTATTTCTGTGCTCAGTTCACTTGCTGCTTTGGCTTCCTTTGTAGTGACAGGTTCTGGACTTCTGACAGAGGTGGGAGATGGTTTCTCCTGTCCTTCAGGCTCTCCCTGCTGGGCATCCTTCACCTTCCTGTTCTTTAAAGAACGCTCTTTCCCAATAGGACCAGGCTTATACTCTTTGTTTTCTACCGGACTCAAGTCTGGAAGCTAAGTTAGTGTTAACTTGTCAGTGATGTCTTCCCCACTATATCCTATCCAATAACAATACTTCAACATGCTTAAAGTAATTGTGTCAATATAACAAAGCTTTCCTGAAGGGCAAGCATTTTCTAACAGATAACTAATTTGAGACTAAATTAGCAACATGTACATGAAATACATTAATTTGGGATATCATGAACCTAAACCACTGTTTTCAAGCAGTACATTTTTATGTGATGTGGCAGAGTTCAACTAAAACTAAATTCAGTTAATGCCTACAGCAAAAAGTCAGCTTGACTGTCTTTACCAAGAAAAACACAAAAAAACACAGAAGCCACATGACTGTGTACATTTTCATGTTCAGAGAATCAGGATTTTACAGGAAACTAGAACAGACGACTCTACCTTCATTTAATACCATCTTGACATATGGATGCTGGCAGTGTTTTTCCCTGGGAACTGACCACTAAGTGGATATCCAGAAAAAACAAAACACCTATGCACAAGTGTTGCCTTCCAGTGCAGACATCCTGGCTGCACTAACTGCTGCAATTCAGTAGGTCCTTCATGTGCGGCTGAATTAAAGCAGAACGAAGGGCTTTAGGCAGCCTGAATGCTCTGCTCTTTCAACAGCCATGTCCTTTCTAGCTGAGACAACTCAGCTCACTTCACTATTGAGCAGCACAAAAATTCCTTAAAGGCAGTCCTTAAAATCCTGTTTCTTCAACTTTGATGCAATCATGAACATCAGAGCAAAAATTATTTGGAGTGAGGTGGGTCTAACAGTTTATTTTTTTTCTGATTCCTGCAAGCACTTTAAGGTCACTTCTGGAAAAGTAAATTGCTTTGTTTCAGGTGTGATCCTCCTCCACTGCCCATATTAATTCAACAATACCAACCTTCCCTCATGAACATAAGCTTGTATTTAGGCTTCACAGCAAACAGTATCACCATGGGGATGGTGGGTGCGTAGGAATTGTTGCTTTGTTGAGATTGGGGCTTTTTTTGTCATCAAGACAGTTAAAGGATTACAGCCCCCCTCATTCAAAAGACTGCAAAAAAGCGTTAACCTCCAATAAATTTACCATTTGGTCACACACGTGCCATTCAACAAAACCTGCAGGACTCTTCATGGCCATAATCAACCAGAAAAAAGGAACTTTCTACACAGTGTAGACTCATTTAACATTGAAAGTTCAGTATGTGTAGCTGATTTTAGGCAGTTTTAGGCATGCAGCACTACATGTGAGATATGGGTTACTGCAATTCACCACTTGTTTCAACTACTGCCTATTTTTCTGCTGTATGCATTTTATACTCTGTAATAAAAGCCATGAAGTACAACATACCCACTCAGTGTCTCATACAACAGAGTTAAACTTAAACTCATTCTATGTGTGACTGCTCTTTCAGATTTCAGCCCTTTTTTCCAGGGGAAAAAACATCCCAACAAACGACCAACAATCAAACAACCAACATAAAGAAATACCCAGTTCTCTACAAAGACAAAGGGGCTTTAATTATATCAGGCCTGCTGCCAAATCTCAGACACCAAGAGGGACTGAAATAGCTGAATCTAAAAGTCACCAGCCGAGTTTATCTGCTGTAACCACCTCTTTCTGGGAGTCAGAAACTAGTGCTGAGTGCTAGTGAGGCACAGATTAGTGTGCACTGGAGTTGGAGATAACAGGGTGATGATCGATGGAGCCACTAAACCACTGAATTGCAAGCAACATACTTATCTTTTTAAACTGAGGTAAATTTGATTACTTCATCAGTATTACTCAATTTTAGGAAATACAGTCACACCTCTGTAGTTGCCAGGAACGGGTATCCCGGGGGTTTCACGAACCCTCTAATCTGCGAATGGTCGCGGGTCATTAATATGCACAGGCCACGCCCATCACTCCACCCCCAGCCAATCAGGAGTACTGAGGAGCGTTTTCCTCTCCTCCCCACAGGCTCTCACAGCACAGGGGAGCAAAGGGAAATGTTTCTGAGCCCTCTCTGCCTGGGGAGAGCCCTGGAGAATCCCTGGGTTTCTCTCTGGCCAAGGTGCAGCTTCCGCAGCCACAACCGGGCTGCTGCCACCAAGCTCGGTTCAGAGTGGATCTGTGCCACCAGCGCTCTTGGAGCCTGGGAAACCTTAACTTTGCAACACTGCGATGCCCGGAGCCCCTTATGGCAGGGGATGGCGTCTGTCGGAGTTTCTTTCCCTTTAACTGCAGTGGCTACGAAATGTACATCTGCCAGTCCCAAGTGCAGGAACAGCAGCGCTGGCCATATGGACCCAGCAGAACACTGCTTCCCTTGCTGTGGGAGGGGGAAGACAAGAGGGAACGGAAGCCTCCTCCTGGTGCAGCAGCTGTGGCAGGGGGAGGGCACGTCCTGCTGCTGTCCCATCCCAGCACACAGCTCTTGCCCCACCGCCCTGGCAGCCAGCCCAGCCCCCCAGAGCTGGGGGGTTCAGGTGACACGGCCCAGGCCCCTGTCAGGTGACAGGCACCCACAGCCAGGCTGTGGTTGTAAGTGTGAGGACCAGGGCAGCTGGAGGACCCTGGCCAGGCACAGACAGACATGTCCCTCTGTGTGAGCCTGTCTGCAGGTGACTGTGGAAGCTTCCATTCAGACTTTCTCAACAGTTTAATGTCACGTATCGAACTGCCGTTAGCGCCTCTGGAGTGCCCACCGTGGCCACAGGTCAGTTCCCCGGCTTAGAGTAACAGGGGACAGTGTGACTTGTGGCAGTGCTGCACTGAGTCTCTCACTGCAGGCAGGCGGCACTGAGGCTCCCCGTGCAGGACTGAAACACCCTGCGCACCCTGAGGCTGCCACAGTGTCAGCCCTCCGTGGTAGGGACTATAAACGCCACAGAACCTCCGCAGCACTCACAAGGGAGTGACCTGTGCCTGTCCCCAGCGAGCAGGAGACACTGCGCGCCTGCCCGCGGGGCTGGGCCAGTCCTGCCCTGTGAAGCAGAGACACTGCACATGTGTCAACCAGGAAGCTCCGAGAATCACTCCACAAATCACTCTGGGAATCACCGAGGCAGATTCTCAGGGAAAGTTTTCGCGATTCAGTGAGGTCACTATGGAGAAAGTGTGCTGCACCGAGGTATGACTGTATAATAAAGGAATGCAGTTCTTATGGGTCTAGTCCTAACTGAACGAATGTTCTATTCCATTATTTGTAACCTCTTTTTAGCTGAGCTTCTCCAGTTTTATGAGTTAGTACTGAAATTATGACCTTCTACCTTTTGTGCTTTGATGGGTCCAGCCCGAGGCTGTTTCTGTCTTTGCTCTTTCGGTTCTGGTAACTTGTCAGTGGACTTCTCAGCAAGTACAGAGCCAACTTCATTGTCGCTGCCACTGGAAGCTGGGGCTCCGAACTGGATAGTTTCTATACCAAGATCGACTCCGCCTTCTTGCCCAGGCTTTGTTCCCTGGTTAAAAAGGCAAACATTTAACCCATGGTGAAAAATTTCTGTATCAATACAATGACTACGGTTCAGAAAAGAGCAAAGAATGCTCAGCTGAAAAACACTAAAAGGATACTTTTATCTTCTGCCAGCAGAAGTACAATTTGTGACTACAACAGATTTGCAAGAATAAACAATATCTGAATGTACACTCCTCCTCCTCAAGTTTCCATTGTTTATACAAGCTCAAGGAAAAAAAACCAGTGAATATGTAAGCAAGATCAAGAGGGACAAGTACAGTATCAAAATGTCCAGATTCAGGTTCACACACTCTCTTGAAAGTTCAAAGCAATGTTTGATTCCAGAGGAACAGTAATAAATTTAAAGATATTTCCAGATCTGTTATGCAGTTAAAACAGTGTGCCAAGATAGCTGTCTCACATTCCTGCAGTTTAAAATAATTAAGATCACAAAATTAAACCCACAGCACATGAAATTTAAAATGTAGGACTATGCAAATTGCACAGGATAAGCAGAGATGATACAAAAAGCAGTAGATGCTTTATAACTGTATCTCCAATTTAAGGAACACAAAAACCATTGGGCTCCTTGGAGACATCCTGTTCTGCCTACACTACTGAACGCTGCACAAGAGTTCACATGCAAACCAGGCAATCTTTCCTTTAAAAATGCACTGAATAACACCTATCAGTAAAATCTGAGAAAGGCTGAATTTTTTATCACCAGAACACTTATCCCACGCACTAACCTGTATCCCGTGTCTATGTGCTACCTCCTGACTTCATGGAATTTTACACATACTAGGCATGCCTGGGTAAATGGATAATCCCAATCCCAATGAGACAGAATCTGGCCAAACTTCACACACAGCTACTCTTCTTCCCTTCATTCTTACCTCTGGAGATGTAGCTGAACCAAAAGATGTCAGAGGCTTGTTCCAGGCACTGACGGAAGGTGGCTGGGGTGGGCTGATGGGTCCCACTGACAATTAAGAAGAGAGTTAAAAAAAACATCAGTGTTGCTAAGATGCACTTGACTAAAGGTAGCAATTGACTGAGAATTAAATTACAGTTATCTTGATTAAATAAGCTTTAATTAACCTATTCAGCAGTTAACTATACGTTACCAATTTAGTTGCTTTTAAGTGGGGCAATCATCATGTCTGGAAGCATGACCAAGCCTGACAAAACAGACTCCTGAAGGGAGTGACAGCTGCTCATTGCTTTGAATGAAGAACATGACAATATAAAATACTGAGTAATATTGTATTGCAAGAATCTCTATTCCCTGTGCAAAATACAACTGCAGGAAGAAAAGACATCCAGCGAGACAGCTGGCAATCAGCTTTCTGCAACTACAATGCTTGTCCCTGTCCCAATTCCAAAAGACACTACTTACATTTTTTGGAGATGTCATTCAGAACTGCTGTAGGAGGCACTTTGTTGTCCCATAGTTCAGTTCCCAGACCATTGTGAGCCTGGGTGTTCTGCAGGACTTTGCCTGACACTGTGAATTCCGTGCTGGCTGTCCCTCCTGCCGCCGGGCTCTGTGTTGGAACAGGAGCCTGTGGCTGAGCTGGAGACTGTGCTGGACACGGGGGCTGTGCCTGAGCTTGTGCCTGAGCCTGTGCAGCTGCAGCTGCTGCCTGTTGCTGCTGCTTTTTGGCAAATCTGGGTGGGAGCTTGGAGTTCTGACCTCGGCCCTTTTCGCTCGATCCTTTTTTGGTCCAAACCTGTAAGTGGAAGACAATTTCATTCTTAGAGCTGACAGTCTGTACAGACACCAACTGCACACAGCAAAAAGCAAACTGATTAACCCAGCCTTAAGTTTATTTTTTTAGGGGTATTTAATGATAGTAGCAAAGATTTCTTATCCATTTCCCTCCTGGAATCAACCCATATGCAGGCAATAGGATAAATGTTTATCATAGTAGGAAAAGAGTGTTTTCAGTTTGCTACTTCCACCTGCCCAACAGTGCCCCATCAAGAAGTACAGAATCCCAAGATGATTAAGGTGAAAATTAATTTTATTTACTAAATCTGATCAACTTTAATATTAAAATGTAACTATTTAGTTATATTTAAAAGGAGAAAATACAGATTTCTTTGGAAGGAAGATTCTGCACACTTTACAACATTCCCAGTACTGCAAGTAGCTCTCTCCCCACTAGAAATGCTGGTCTTGTACCTGCACTGTTTGTTCTTCCTTCTTTCTGCGCTCTTCATCTTGCAAGCGTTTTTGCTGCTTCTTAGACACCACTTCTGTGAAACCATCATCATTCAAGTTAGATTGGGAGTCTTCAACTACTGTCACTTCAGGGTGATCATCAATGATCACAACACCTATAGGAAAAGGAAAGGTATAGATGCTGCTGTTTTAACAGCTTCAGGTGCAATGCACCAAGCCAAAATTGGCTTTAGAGTGGAAGCTATTGCCCCACAGACACAGATGGGAGCCCTGATTAATGGCAAACTTCTGCTTGCCAGGTGCTTTCCTGCTGAGCTTAAAGACAGAGTTAATACTTAAAAACTTGAAAAGTGGAGGTTCCTGTACCAGATTCTCCAGGAAGTATGAACTAAAACATAACAATGAATAGTGAACAGCCTTCCCGGATATTAGCGCTGAGTTTATCAGTGGTATCTCTTTACTGATGAAGGTTAACTCCCTTCACTTATGGAGGTTAACTAAATTATGAGAATGTGGTGGAGGATGGTTACGAATGACATGAGTAGACAATTCTACAGAATTATTCTTATCTATGCATAACAACATATAGTGACATTTGCCACCTCTTAGAGGCACACATTTTAATTAGATACGACAAAGGTAGCAATGCTCATGTGTACAATTACTCTGGAGTTTTAAAATAAAAAATCTCTTTCATAAGTTTTCAAACATCTAGCTCTATATGTAACAAAACTAGCAAAACTACCAAAAATTATTAGCATATTAGCAATACATACTTGCGTAATTATTAAGATCAAATTGAGACAAGGCATCCACTTTTTCCTTAGGCTTCTTTGGACCAGCCTTTGGTTCTTCTCTCTTTTTGCCACTTGCATCCTTGGTGCTCTTTTGTCCTGCAGCAGTAGCACCTCCATCCTCCTGATGTGCAGAGTTGCCATTGGCGGGATCAACACCAGGCACAGCTGCTGCCTGCTCCTCAAATGGCCTGTGTGAGAAAAGAAATTCAAAAATGCAGCCACACAGAACACTCAGGAAGGAGCCAACGATCTAATTCAGACTACAGGGCTCTAAGTGCCTACTGTGCAGCTTCTTATTAGGGCCCAGATTTGTACTCCTCAATGAGAAGCTCAGCAGCAAAAGCTGTTTTGGGGAAGTATCAAACATCCTGTTGAATTTCCCATCAGATTTAGCGTATTAAAAAAACTTCAGTCTAAATGGCAAGCATTTCTCAACATGCTTGTATTATGTGATTGATCTAAAATACAACACAGCAATTTAGATATTAACTGCAAAACTGCTCACATGAACATTTCTGCTTGCATCCAAATCTCGAGAAACACTGCTCAACTCAGAAACAGCACTGCAATTTTTTTAATTAGGCATTTTTAGCATTGTGCATACAAGAACACTCTGCTCTCAGCTTCAGATTCCAAGTGTCTGTATACAAACAGAAAGAACAAAGTACAGAACCACAGGTGCATGCGTTAGTCTTAACTCTCTTTTCTACCATTCTACGAATCTAAATTAACCATTTCAAATCACGAGAGGAGTCCAGAAGACCATGACCATGTGTGCTTCCTCACAGAAGACGGTACTCACCCTCTTTTCCCAGTTCTGGGAGGAGGACCACTCCGCCTGTCACTCCTGGGCCCTGAGAAGTTCCTCCCTGGTTTAGCTGGCCCATTGTTGCCCCGTCGGTTCTGACGGTCTATTCCAGGCCGCTGACTAGAGAAGCTTCTCTTGGCTATTTCCCTTTTTGGAGCTCCAGCGTTTTCTCCTGCCTTGGCAGCCGCCTGTGCTGCTGCATCTGCCGTTTTCTTCTCATCCCTCTCCCGCCTCTCATTGAAGTCGCTGCTTTCGGAGGCTGTTTCCCACTCTTCATTTGCCTGGTCTGAAGAATTCTGGTTGGACAGGTCTGGTGTTTTACTTCCTGACACATCCAGAGCAGGGTTGGAGGGCTCATTAACTGCATTATTAACTGTGGCACTTGTTGACGAGCTGGTCACCACCTCACTTATCTTGGATGCTGCCTCTCTTTCCTTTAGGCGCCTGAAGCGTGGTGGTTTATCCTGCCTCGGAGGCCGAGCAGGCCTTTGTCTTCGTGGCCTCTCTCTGTTTGGATCAAACTTTCTCTCAAACTTCGGAGGTCTTTTATCAATTGGTATAGGACCATAATGCTCATTCCTTCGTGGAGGCTCCCCATCTTCTGCCTTAATGATCTCTGTCTGCCTTGGGTTCCACTGATTGTCTCTGTAGGCTGATCTCCTTATTGTGGATGGACGTGGAGGACGCCCACCAGGGTCCCTGCCGCCGCGTCTATACATTCCCCCTCTGCCTCGCCTAGAAGGCTCTCCTTTAGGAAGGAATCCTGGCTTCGGTTTGTTCTCATCATCTCTGATGTATGTTTTTTCTAGGGATCTGTTGTCTACTCTGATGTTGTTCTCAGGTTTGAACGACAGGGGCTTTGGAGGCTTCTTGCCATCAGCTCTCTCTTCTCTTTTCGGGTGCTTGCCCTTGATCACACTGTCTTTGTCGGAGAGCAGCGTGTCACTCGCGCTCTCGTGCACCTCACTGTCAGAGTCCGTCTCCGAACCATGCTGTCGCCGCCGCTTCGGGATCACTTCAAAGTCAGAGCTCTCACTGCGAGTTTCACTCTCTTCTCTTTGCCTAACAGGCCCTGAAGGCACATGGTCTGTTCTAGGCTTAGGATCTCTGTAGTGTGGGTACTCTCTATTATGGCCTCTGCTGCCCCGACCACGTCCTCCGTAAGAACCCCTGTAGCTACGGCCTCTGGAATAATATTCCCCACGGCCTCTGCCTCTATATCCCTGATCTGGGAACCAGTCTCTATCCCTAGCCTCTTTCCAGTATGTCCTAGGTGGTAAGCCAGGCTCTCTTTTTACTGGCCTGGTTTCTAGGCGTGGTTTTTCTAGGACTTCCTTGCTAACCCCCTTCTCAGTCTGCTTCTCCTCCTTCCCGGCAGGAGCGGGTGGCTGCACATGGGGCTGTGGCTGAGCTGCCGGCTGAGCTGCTGGCTGCTGTGGGATGGCTGGGGGAAGCTGGGGAGCAGCTGGCTGGGCAGCTGGGAGCTGCTGCTGGACTGCAGGGGTGGGGGGCTGCACCACAGCTTTAGCTGCAGGCTCCGGCTGACTGCTCTCCTGGCTCACTGGTGTCGGAGCAGCATCCTGGGTTATCTTCTTAGCCAGAGGAGCGCTGCTGGAGGCGGCTCTCTCCGGCTCCGCCTGGGGCAGTGGCACTTGAGGTGCTTCCTTTTTGTCACTTTTTTCAGGTTTGCTTGGTTTTTCACTGGCTATCTTTTCTCCTTCTTTCTCCTTTCTCTGCTCGCGCTCTTCTCTCTGCTCACGCTCTTCCTTCATATCTCTAAGCACAGGTTTTTTAATGGGACCTGATCTTCTGACTGGTCTATCACCACCTTCGTCTCTCCTGCCATAACCAGGCCTAGGACCCCATCTTGTTTCAGACTTAGGTTTGAAAGTTTTCTCAGGTTTTGGTCCTTCTGATGTTCGATTACTGATCAAAATTTCTTTTTTCGGTTTAATCTCAAGTCTCTCTATTGTCTCCTTTGTCTCAATAGGCCTGGCATTCAATTTAGAGAGATTTGCTGCTGTTTCATTCCTCTGGTCTTCTGATTTTAGAGAGTGACTTGAACCATGGGAAATGCTTCTCTTCAGTGAAGAGTGACTTTCCCCCATAGGCACCAGTTCTTCTTGAGAGCTGCGTGTAACTTTCTCATTCACTCCTTCAAAATTCACTGCTGTGTTAGGTGTGTCAGCCTGGAGAGGTTGTACATCTTCCAAAGGCCTGCTTGGGAATTTTTGTACCTCTACTTCTCCTGATTCTCTGAAAAATTCTGTCTTTGAATGAGAGTCCAACTGGTTGTGTTCTACAGGATAAGCACTGGCAGGGACAGCAACTCGTTCTTGCTCCAAGTGTGCCTCAGACCTGAGCAGAAAGCAATTAAGAACGTTAGTGGGGAAAAAAAATGTTACTCATACATATTTACTCAAATCAAGGATGTTTCTATTAAGGATTCATGTCAGCTCTTGGTAATAATTTTAAATGGAACCCCCAAGTCTTACCCAGAGAGCAGCAGAGCAAAAAGAACTTTTGAATACTTTTAAGAGGCAGAGGAAAAGCCTTCCTGACCATTCAAACAGTCAAGGTCAAAAGTGACTGTCTTGCTTTATACACTTGTTCTTAACACACCACTTTTGAAATGAATATACATCAGACAAAAGTTCTCAAATACGTGGAGAACTGAGAGCAGATTGAGAACAGGCCACCACTGCAGCCGTGTTCTAAAAACCTGGAAATTAAAAATATGCTAATCACCATTTATCAATTTAGGCTAAGGATCCTAAACAGGGGGTAAATTGTCTCTCTACACCCTACTACAGAGCAGAGGTATCTTCAGGCTTATACCACAGCAACAAATACTGTATCCCCAGTCACACCTCCTCCTTTTAAGTTTTGTGTGAAGACTGACCCCAGTCAGTTTAAACCATTGTTTTGGAACCTAAGTTACACAGCCAAACGTGGAAGTTCCTACGACTTGCAGAGGTGATGTGCAGTGGCACATAACTCGGCCTCACCTCAAATCATCAGGCTCTTCCAAGGCTTTGGGAGGAGAAGCAGATTGCTGGGATTCCGTGTGTGGGTAGGGCTCTGAGCCCCACATCATCCGGGGCTCTGACAGGGGGACCGGGTGCTCCCTGGCCGAGCGAGCCATGTGCTCAAACGAGTCTGAAGCAGCTGCTGATCCCTCCAGCTGCTCTCTTCTCATCAGTGGTTTGGGAGGCATAATTCCTGTGGCAGAGTTAAGTTCAACAACTGAAACAAGTTTAACAATAGCAAAGAAACCTACCTCATTACAAACAAAGCACATCAGGAGGTACCAAGGAATGCTATTCTCTCTGCTCCAATCTCCCTTCCTCTGACCCTCTGTTGTTGGAACAGAGTCTGTTCACTGCCAGCTGACCTCAGAATGACTGAATCATACTCAACACTCATACACTATGTACCAACAAAAGGAAAAAGCTGCCTGCTTCCACTGTAACGGGAAGAACCAGGTCTGCAGACATGTAAACTTGTGGATGAAGTTTCTGCTGTAAGCTCTGAATGGCAAAAGGCAAGATAAGGGTACAGACAGGTCTTTTTTTGTATGCTATTAGGGACTCCAGTTCTTCTTTTTTAAGGTTTTTGAGAAATTCTGTAGTTTTCAATCTTTCCTTAGCCTGCCATTTCCTCTGTTCATTTCTTGTACTCAAGGGTATGAGGATAACTGCTCAACTAATGAGCAAGGGAATGGGTATCTCCATTACATGAAAGACTTCTACCATTTATGCCAAACAGCTTTCCTAACTGCAAATCACATGGCAATTCCACAAATTAAAAAGCACATATAAGTGCCAAGAATCTGAAACCACAAATTTAATGTAACTATGGAGTTCCTAATATATAAAATAAAACCAGCAGGATTTCATCACTTTTTTCAGAAAGCAATGCAGTGGCAATCACTAACATGTAATGAAACACAAATGGTAAATATACTGTTTTTCTCAGTCCAACCTAATTCATGCCAGCTTTACTATCTGTAACAAAGTAAGGCTTATGCTGACATTCTGAAACATGTTAACTGTCACTAACACAAGGCACAGTGTGAAAGCTGGGATTTTATTTTACAGTGAGATACCTTCTCATATGACTACAATTTCAGTCACATAGGACTAAAATCTGTGTTGTCTCAAACAACAAACTAATGTACTTTTCTTCCTAAAAACCCACTCACTCACTACCAAACATGGTTAGGAAAAGACTTCTATTTCAAAACCACATAAATTCAACATGTGAAAAATGCTTCCAGCCTTACCTGGATGAATAGGAGGCATGTCCATGGCAGGCCTCCCTGACATCATCCGTGGGTCCATGTAGGACTGCATCATGAGCCATCGAGGATCAAAGCCCATCGATGCCAAATGCTGAGGATGAGGCTGCATGGGCTGGTAAAGGGGCCTGTGCTGGGGAGGTGGGACAGGGCCACTCGAGGGCTGGGAGGGAGCAGACTGTGGAAGGACACCTTGCTGCTGCTGCTGCCACTGCTGCTGCTTCATTTGCTCCTGCATAACAGAAAACAGTGTTGCAGGACTTTCTGTTAAGATGAAGACTTGATCAGAACACAAATAACCCTTGGAAACAACAAATTATCTCCAGACACTGAGCTTTCTGAGAGTTAAGTGCAGATGGGCATCAGGATGAACGAGGAGATGAGGGAGAAATCCAGACTGGACAATTTAGAATAGCTACAGCTTTGCTGGTGTTGAGCTGACACACACAACAACCAATACTTTGTGCATGTCATTCATGCAAAGTGCTCCTCAGACCACAGGACCCAAGTTCAACTCGCATCTTTGAGTGTCACACCCTTTCAAGAAAAGCTGCAGAAACAATAATCCATCATCAAACCCCAAAGGCCACAGGCAACCACAGGGCAATGCCAGTGTGAGCCAGGTTCTTCCAAATCCTCTGCCTTCTGTTTCCTTTTATATCTTGGATGTGACAAGGAATGTTTCATGCAATTCCTGCCAATTACAGAAGTTAAAGAACCTGGAACCCAACAACTTAAAGCTTTGTGAAACTACTACGACCATGTTCTAAACCAGAAGACAATCTTTAGAAGAGCTTCCTTCTTTTAGTGAACTGGTTTGTTACCTGCTGCCTCTGAAATCTTGGTGGTAGTGACTTCTGGAACTGTTTGGAATAGCCTGAGGAAACAGCAGGACGAGGCTGAGATCCTGCATCTGGCTCACTCTCATGAGTCACCTGTGCAATCTCTTTCTCATTCCGACCGCTGTCCTGTCGGGTAAAGACAGCCTGATCTTCTGAAAAACAACACAAACCCCACAGGTGGGAGGTGAGTCAATCTTAAACTATTACAATTTCACTAGAAGGTCTGATAAACAATACTGTCTTAAAATGTCTGCCCTCTCTAACTACACAAGCTCAGCTTACAAAACCAATAAAGGAAAAAAAAAAAAGAACAACTCCTCAAAAGAGATCACCCCACTGTTGTTATACATGTCTCAGTGTGCCTTTTAAACTCCAATACACGGGGTAATAAACCACTGACATCTAGGTTGTAACTACCATGTGATTGAAGAAGTGCTGTATCAGTGGTACCATATTACATTTGAATCACCGTTTTTATGAACCAAGGTTTTGTTTAGAATTAATTTTATCCATTTGAAGAATAACACAACCTTACTTGGTACAGTCTAGCAGTTCTCTTATGACATTCAAGTTCCACTACAAAAAACGCACTAGGTTTAAATAGATGCCCTTTGTGTCAACCTCTCTAGGCTTGCTGAAAGAACAGAAAAGCTGAAATAGCAATTTGCATTCCTTTTTATCAAACAACAGGTGGCTGACCCTTCTTTAGGAAGCAAGCCTCCTTTCCTTGATGTATTTGCAAAGTCCAGCCTAATCTCTTGAAGAGCTGGGCAAACAGGTCTAGCTCAAAGGGCAGTTATCAGCTGTAATGTGCCAGGCAAACAAACGGTCAGGATGCACTCGGTTAATTAGCTATGCAAATTAGACTTCTAGACTGCAACTGTGCTCTGTGACTCAGCTTTAAGACGGACAACTCCTGCTTGTGTGCAAACTTACCTTTTTCTTCCTTGTTATTCTTGGTTTCACTTTCTTGTTTTTCTGCTACAGGTGTTGCCACAGGTTCTGCAGGCTCAGGAACCTCATGTGCTGGTTTCTCCTCTTCTTTCTCCTTCTCCTCGTCTTCCTTCTCCACCTCTTTTTCTTTCTCCTTCTCAACTTCTTGTTCTTTAGGCTTCTCCAATTTTTCTTTTTCTTCTTTTTCTTTTTCCTTCTCCCTTTCCCTCTCTTTTTCTTTTTCCTTCTCCCTCTCTTTTTCTCGCTCTCTCTCCCGCTCCCTCTCCTTTTCCCTCTCCCGCTCTCTTTCCCTTTCCCTCTCCCGCTCCCTTTCTCTTTCCCTTTCCCTCTCCCTCTCTTTCAGAGGGTCTTCCCGAGAGGGTTTTGTCACGCAGCCGAATTTCTCATTTAACCGTTTCAGCTTTTCAGCACAAGCTGCTTTTCGCTGCTCCTCCATTCGTCTTTCCTCCTCTTCTCGCCTCTTACGGGCTCGCTCAACTGCAGCAGAGATCTCTGACTGCTGCCTTCTCCTCTGCTTCCAAATCTCATCTTCATCTGGGACAGGTTTAGGGGGAAAGGGTCCTTGCCTTCGATCAGGAGGAGGAGGGTGCTGAAATATGAGAAGCATTAAAGTTGAACAGGAGTTACATGAACAGCCAGCAGAAATATTACATTTTAACTATTTGTCAACACCTGTATCTGCATGGCTCCTTAAAAGGCAACACTTGGAAGAAAAAGCAAGCCCCCACTTTCCTGATCCAGGTCAGACTTGGGCTCAGAAGGGAGACGTAAAGAATCAGCCGGGCCCGTGTCACCCCTCCTCCCCATGACCAAGGCAAAGTGACAGCAAAGACAACAAGCATCTTTTAGATTTGATTACAGGCTGCTCTAAACCTGAGAGACTCGGGGCAGATTGTCCCCCAAGGAGCCAAAGAATTCCAAGGTAGCTCAGGATAACAGAGATTTAATTCACATTTCATTTGAGACTCCATCTCCCCATCTGTCTTGGCAGTCAGCCCTCCAGCAGTGTTCCCATGCTCCTGTGCTCTCCAGTTCCCAAACGGGGCTGGGTAACCAAAAGCCCTTGAAATTCTCGTGCACTTCACATGCCACATACAAGATGGGGCTGCTTTACACAAGCAGTAGCGTGGCTGTGTTGGGGTCCCATTCCTACGATGATCATTTTACTTGTTAAAGGAATTGTTTGTTTTTATGTCAAGCACGTTTCTACTTTTCTTGGTCTAAACCCCTCCACCAAAACACTAAAGAACTTCATTTAAGGAAAAAAATACAATTCGAATCTTTCTTACCGGTGGTAGAATAGATTTTGGGGGAAGAGCAGGACCACCCCTATCATGCAGAGAAGGCTGTGGTGGTCCTCGATCCTGTTGGACCAAACACGGTACCAGGGTTAAGCAACCTCATAACCACAGCCAAGCTGACAAATGTCACATTTACTGTTTTCTGCGGCATTAAAATACTACACCTAATAAAGCATCTGCATTTGACACAAACCTGCACACAGAACAAAGGCCAAACCATGTTCACTTTATGTACTCAGAACTAAACAACTTAAAAATTCCCACAATCAAATTTCAGAGTTTATGATACTGCACCATTTTTCCTAAGATTCAGTGTAGCATCAAGACTTAAAAACCAACATGATCTTTATATAAAGTGCAAAAAAACCCAACTCCAGATCCCTCATCATTGTTATTATTGGTGTCAAGAGAAAATATTTCTGGGAAATTTCAAAGCCAACAGTAGCTTTTCCTGGGGGGAAAAAAAAAATAGTACTAAAGTAGGCATAAACTGGGGAGGTTGCCAATCTTCCTCTACCAAAAATGGCTGAGCTGATGAATCCTACACGGTCTGTATAAAATCTGAGGAGTGAGCTCACATTACAGCCAAGTTGCTCTGCATGAAGTGAGCCATGACACCAAGATCCCCACATCTCCATGAAACATGTGTAGGTTATTCCCGTGCCACTGGAAACCATGACCACAGGAATGGCTTCATTCACTTCCAGGGATGGACAGACAAGGCTCGTCAGCTGAGCCACAGTAACTGACACAGGAGTTCCCATCCCCTCACCACCGTGGGTCAGCACACACTAGATAAAGACACACTGTTTTTATTTCGCAACCAGAGGCCGCCAAGTTGACTGGGCAGCACTGATCAGTTACCACAGCTCAGACAATGCTTTCAGGAGCTAAAGCCTTCACTCTGTTCATAACCTGAATTGACCTGACACTTTGGAAAGACACCTGAGCTGGACGCTGCTGACGAGGCCGCTGCCAGGAGAGCTGAAGAGAGGAGCACACAAACCTGATCAGGCTGAGAGCTTTTGCCATAAGATCCTTTGGCTGCTGCTGTAGAAGCCTGAGTGGTGGACTTAGCACTTGACTGGTCTTCTGCTTCCTTCTGGTCATCAGGACTCTTAGAATCTTTTGATGGTGTTTGTTCATCGCTATGTGTAAAGAGATAAGAAAAATGGAATGCTTACTCCATACACAGGTACTTAGTGATTCATCTTCTAGCCTCGATGCTTCTTAGCAAAGGCTGCTCACAGCAAGGACAGTTCCTTGCACATGCCTGGCTGACTGCAGTTAGCAGGCAGTTATGCCATTTAACACAGTATTAAATCACTGGAATAAATGGTACTGGAATGAGTACTTGCACTCGTTTCATTCAGCCTTTCCAAAAGCTGGGCTAATTAAGTGACATACACCCGACTGGCAACACCAACTCACCCACTTTCCTTCTCTTTTTGACTACTTCCTTGCTCATCATCATCACTGAAGTTCAGCTGCTCGGTGTAATCCACTTCACTCTGGGCACCTGATGCATAAACAAATATTCAATTGATGTTTCAGAAACATTCAATGTACAAACAACAGACCATTGATGTGATGTTCTCACCTGCCCAGCCTTCATCGGCCTCAGCATCCAGATTATCAAACTTATCAAGTTCTTTGAGTTCACTGGCACTAAGAATGGAGGGGCGCTCAATAGGTTCTGAACACCATGAAGGTGGGCCTCTTCCCCTTGGGCCTCTGAAACAGGAGAGAGAAACAAAGGCCACTGTCACTACTGGTCCAGAAGTGGTCAGGTAAAAGGTCAACTTGTACAACAATCACTTAAAACGTGTAGGACTGTTCTCTCAAATTCACTATACATGTGAACTCTCACGCACATGTGTAACTAACAAATCAAATTACTGCTACACCATGAGATGGTTCTTCATGGAAGAGGAACACTGGATGCTACAGCCCTGCTTGCACGTCTCACACAACCCAAACATCAGCTGACAGCACAAAAACACATGCCCTGTAGCTTTTAAACAACACACTGCACAGATGTGGCATTTTTTCCAACATCACTTTATCCACCCTGGAGAATTTTCTTGACATATTTTGTGCTTTGCTACTGCCAAAGGATCTGTATCATCTTCCTACTCCTGTTCTTCAGTTCTTCCAGTTATCCCCCTCAACCCTCCTATCCTCTTCCTGATCCCAACCACAGATCCCCTGTCAGTTTGTGCTCTACTGCCCACAGGATTCCCTGTTTCCTCATGCACAGCTCTCCTCAACTATGGAGAAATGCACAGAGAGGAGGAAAAATGATTTTATAATGCTTGAGAGCTGAGAACCAGGAATAAACTACTTTCACTATAACAATGGAAGAGGCCTTTTACGGTCAAAATACTGGCCTAAGTTTCAAAGGTGCTCCTCAAGTGACTCCTGCTCCTGCCACTCAAAGATCCTGCAATGTGCAGAGTTCTACAGATGACTTGTCATGGCACTGCTCCACACAAGCCAACCTTGGGAGACTGACCAGTGGCAGTTCTTATGCAGTGTATAATCATCAAGACACTCAGTGTGAACTTCATTTTTTTTTTAACTAGGTCACAGAGTTCATACCCACACAACAAACACCACCACTTGTAAGGTCGCTTACCGGCTAGGCTCAGAGTTGGGAAATCTTGTTGGGCCTTGCATGGAAGGAGGATATGCCATTCTAGGATACTGATTAAACATCTAAAAAAGGTTTAAAAACAAGAGCCATTCATTAAAAAGTATCAGTGCATTAAGCATGCTGAGACCATCAAAGGAATAACAATGGAAGTAAAGCAAGACTCTTCTTCAAAGACAGTTTGTTTAGTATCACAGTTTGTTTAGTGTGACATGAAGTCAATCAAGGCAAAGTAATTAGAAGAGTTAATCAACTCCTGACAAGTCCAAACTCGGCATAGCAGGAGCAGCAAGAGACAGCCACATCCTCAGAGGTGCTGGTTTCAATCCCACCCTTTCAGCAGAACTGCTGAGTGTTCCATGGAGGGAAGAGAAAGGGGCTTTAAGGAAATCACACTAGCCAAGGATCAATTCCTGCTGCTCAAAACTGCTCACGCAGCCATCACTTACATAAGGTGGCATCATTGCTCTGTACTGGGATGAGATGGGTGGCTGCTGCTGGCCATTCAGCTTGGGCTGAGGGATCTGTGGCAGCCGCACATCCCTCTTGTCTCCGGCCTTCTGGCCATCGTTTTGCTCTGGGGTAGCATTGCCATCTTCTTGTCCCACAGCCTTACCATCTTGATCTGTTGGAGAAACAGTAGAGTCATGCTTAGCATCCCCCTCTCTCTCCAACTAGCAGCATCTGTGTGGTCAGAATCAGTACAAGAAAAACCAGTAACAGAATTTATATTACAGGGTTGATTAAAAACACTCTTCACATGCAGTTGTCAGGGACACAGCCATCTGTGCAGACACACGTTCATACCTGACGCTGAAACAACCAATGGGCACTTGAGAAAACAAGCTGTCTCCTAATCGCCTTCACCCTACATCCAGCTGTGCTCCTGAAGGGTCAGAGCTAAATTTATGGACTGCTCTGGTTGTCCTACTCGACCTTCCAACACACAATTCATTTTAGGAAGGATAGTGATTACAGCCCAGGAGGGAAAACAGATTTCACTGAGCTAAGTGGGCCACTGTTGACTAAGTGGAGACGCTGTCAAGGGAAAGATTAAATTTCCTAAGCAGCCAAGGCCTACAGGAAACTCTGAAGCAGCTCAAAAAGAAAGATAACACACAGGTATGGGTCAAAGTGAAGCCAGATATCCAGAGTCTGGCTTGTATCTCTGTCTGATAAGAACAGAATAAAAATGATAAGGGCTGTACTGCTGGATATGAAAATCTAGCAAAAAGTCCAGGAAAAGCAAGGAATTGTAATGACATATCGCTTGTGCCTGGCAGCGCATTCTTTTAGGAGTTTCTCTCTGCAGAGCATGGGTCAGGACAAAAAACCCCACAGACTGAACTTAGCAGCACTGCTTACATTCATGGGGACCAACAAGAACTCAGACACACAATGTAAACCGTGTTCCTTTAGAGGCACAAACCCTCCAAGGAGTGATAAACTATGCTCCTAAGTATCCATTACAGTTCTTGCACTTAACTTTGCTGGGGAGCACAGCTGCTACAGGGGCAGTGCCCGCCAAGTTCATTTCGCTTTCTGGTGTCAGACATGAAAGACAGGCTTAATATAGCATGTACAGTGCTGAGCAAACTGCAACTGCCTGCAGAGGGCTGGAGCTGACACATGTAGCTGTTCTCTCCTCACTGGGTGTTGGACATCACTCAAGATTCCTGACAATTTATTCTTTACACCAAAACCCAGCGAGGAGCTGAACAGGCACAAGGCCTCAGACTGCAGGGCCTGACAAACTGAAGGAAAACCAGAGAATGTAACATGGAAAGGAGTTAAGGATTTCTTGAGAGCCCAAGTCCTCTGGTACAAGACAGTGCCACCCACAGTGCAGGACAGGGTCCCTCATCCATCAAACCTCATGAAAAACTTCTGAGGGAGAAAGGAATCTTGTTTTTCACTGGTAACAAGCACAATCCCAAATGCCTCCCCATTATAAGACTCTGGGCAAGCCAAACACATTTCTTCCCTGAGAGCTGTAAACCCAACACTGTTACGGGCTATTTTCACATCCCCACCAGCTGAAACAGACCCAGCTGGTCAGAGCATGGCATCCCCTGCACTAAACATGACAACATTTTTCAAAGCAAAATCCACTCTTTTGGTATCTTGTAGATTAAACTTCCAATTCAGGACTTTTGAGGTTTCTCTTGTGACTATTAATGACATTTGGGAACAAATAATTAGTTAATACCATGAGAGTTCTTCAAATACGGATTTCAGCTGTTGTGACATCTGGCAGAGGGAAGTAACAAAGCTGCCACTAACGTGCACTGACTAAACTGGGAAACTGGAAAGTGAAAGGACTAAACACATTATTTCCCACACATCAGGAACACAGTAAAGCAGAATAAAGCCCGAAATACTGATCTCTTCAGTGCAGGAGTGTGTTCATTAAAACAATACGTTCATCAATCTTGTACAGAGCACAAGTAATTTTCTGGTATGTTCCCCAAATCCATGCAGTGGCACAAAACATTTGCAGTACACACTCACTTTGTGGTCGCAGGTTGGGTCCATGGGGCTCTTCAGGAGCATCTTTATCTTTGCCTGACTTTTCCTGATCCCCAGCTGCCGGCAGACTGGGAAATTCTTGCTGGAAATAACTATTTACTGGAATAGGTGGACCTACACAGCAAGACATTCATAAAGTCACATCTTTCAGTAGTCAAAACAGTTCAGAAAGCAATAGATGACCTGACCATACTTCAAAAGGTGAACATTAAAACCTCATCCATTTGCACTAAGAGCAATTCTTGTAAAGTGCTCACATCTGCTACCAAAGTTGTTAAATTTACCAGATGACCTATTACAGCTGTTGGGGCTGAGGAAAATCCAGAGACCAGAGAGCAATGGACAGTGGAACAAGACTTAACACAGGGAGTACCTGAAGTTCCTCAGCTCTGTAAACACTTTTCCTCATTCCTTCAAGACAAAGGTTTCCTTTTATTCTACAATTACAGTCCACCCAAGAATAGGCAATTATGTTACTGAAATGTCTTTATGATTAATTACTGTTCTAATAATAAAAATCTTCAGGACTTTTTTTACATTATGAGAGAAGTACCAGAACTGTGGCATTCTTGGTTTCTAAAACCTTTAAAATCATCACTGAAGACTGGAATTTAAGAGTTCTTTTGCATAGTATGGTATAGGTTTACTTCCTCTCTAGAGAGTTTTGTTGGCATCTACACGTCAATTTCTTCCTCAATTTGTTTTTTGTTAGCACACACTGGACTGTTGATGTTCCCAAGCAGCACATGCAACGAGTTGCTTAAAACCACACACACAGTCAACACCAACAATGTTTTAAAGGCAAACTAACAGCATCAGTGATCTGCCTGACTGTGCTTAAGCTCCCAGCCTGAAACAGCCAGACTGTCAGCCAAGTTCAGAAAGAAGTAAAAGAATTCAAGGATAATTCGGTAGGATTCAGCTGCAACTTTTAGCCAATGTATGAGCTGAAAAATTCATGCTGCCCTTAACACTTCAGAAGCCTTTTCTTTCCCCATGGCAACCAAGAGGATCAGATGCCTCCCTCAAGTTCTGTAAGAGCATGAGGCAGCAGCTGAGTAACTGCTGGAACACTTAGAAGGCATCTGGAAAAAAGGCAAGTTCTGACAGCCAACTGCAGCCCAGGAAAGCAGGAGCACAACAGGTGTATCCTGAGCTGCAAACCCGGGAGCACAGCGAGCAGCTGATGCCAATTCACCGAGAGTGTTTCTTCTTGAAACAGCAAACCCCTCCTGCATTAACTGAATGAAAGGAGGGTGCCATCTGGGCCTGGCACACAAGCTGCCATGGCAACGATGAAATAATTAGCTAAATGCATTTTGAAGCCACTGAGCCGAATCACTATTTCCTGTGTCATGGAGATGATCTTATCAGCTTATGCAGAAGGGCTGCTATGCAGATCACTTTGCTTCAGCAGTGCTTTTTTTATTCTACAGAAATCTTGCAAAAGCTTAAAGGAGAAAAGTTTCTGCATTTTACACTGAAGGAAACACTGAATATTAGAGCAGAGCAAGAAATGAAGGATGTATAATTGTCTTTTCTAATATTTAGTGAAAAAAAGCCCAAATCACTAAATATGTGATGTTAAACTCCACATAATGTCTATGTGACCTCTATGCAATTTGTCTTTTGCTATTTTAAGATCTCTATTCAGAAGAAAACTCTCTCCTTGAACTTGAAAGCCTAAAGTCCATTTTAGAGCCACAAAAAGCTTGTGAGACTCAAATTTAGAGAACAAAACATGTTGTAGATCATTTTTCATAATGGAGACGGAAATTTTGAGTAACCCCTCCTTCTAAGGGCATTTTTAAAAGATTTACTTCTGATCTTACATCTGCAATGAAAACATTCAAACTAAGATTCATACTGACGACAACAGTTCTCCATCATTTCATACAATTATATTGAATAGCCAAAACATAACTTTAATGTTTTTCACAGAAAAAAACTACTTGAACACTATCACTTTGATATGAAATAACCACAGATTCTCTAAAATAAAGAGAAAAGTACTGCTGTAACATGTTTAAAAATACTCAAGCTACACACACCTTGCACAAAATGATCCAGAGGTATGATCAGAATGACCCCTGTTAAAGGCTCTCCTTCCCATGCCAAATTATATGGACGTGTATTTCAAGGGACTCTCTCTCCTCGCCCCAGCCACATTCCATGTTTTACATTGCCACCACCACTTCCCTGTCAATCCAGAAGAGGTGGCCACACCAACCCCTCAAAAAGCAGCCAGACCTGCTGATAAATCCGGAGGGAGCTCCTTGGAGCGGCCCAGCACCAGCTCACCTTCTGGCAAGGAAAGCTGCTTCCACGACTTTCCACTATCCCAACTGGGCTGGTCAAGACTCCAAGAGCTGCTGGGTGTGGAAATCTCTCACAGCAGCACTCACAGCCCTCTCGGCCAGGCAAGAAGCCTCCTCCCTGAACTTACCATCCTGTCCACCTGGCTTGGGGTTGGCCCATGATTTGGCAACTGGAGCTGCTTCTGGAGGAGCAGGAACAGCAGGTTTTGGCTGTGTCTGCGGCACCTCTGGCTGTCTGGAATTAGGAGGAAAAGCACTTGTGAATACAGGAGGGTGAGCAGAGCAAGACTGTCAGGATTACTGCTGCAAACAAGTGAATGAAATGAGGGAGCTGTGCAGTGAAGAACCAGTAACTACTTCCCTGCAGAAAAGCATTTTCTTACACAAAAGGAGTTGTTATAGTAACAGTTAAAAACCCCATCTGAATGAATTAGTTAATTCTTTCAAGAGTCCATTTCCCAAAGTGGAGAGGAATGAATGAAAAGAGCTGAGCAGAAAATGCAGTCAGGCATGAAATAAATTACAACTTCTAAAGCAGAGTATTGGACAATCAAAAAACAAAAATCAATCTACAACCAAAGGGAATAATCGGGAATAATGTTCTCTTGCCACAGGAGTTAGAGGAAAGCACATCAAGACCACCATGAACTGAGAGAAAGGCAAGAGATACACGTCAGAAATCACAAAGTGAAAGGAACTGGTAAGGAAGGCAAAAAACATCATGAAAAGCTGTGTGGGTGGCATGAACTGGAGCCCAAAAGTCTAAGTCCTAAGAAATGTCCTCAGTCTCATCATCTCAGCAATGAGAAGGGATAAACATTCTTTCTGTCCAGTGTAAAATCCCCACACATATAAACTCTTTCCAGTTTGCAGATTCAGTGAGAGTGTTCAACTTCTTTCAAGAAAAGTTATTTCTGAGATCTGCATATTCAGGTAACTTCCAGGCCCACAGCATTAGTGTCTGCAGGCCAGGACCTCCAGCTCATTAGTAGCAACTTTTGATCATACAGGAACTATGGGGCAAATCCTGTAGTCTAAAGTCACTTTATCACACCACTCAAGAGAGAACTAGTGCAGTTATCATGTCAGTTTACTCACAAAACCCAACTGTAAATATTTGAAGCAAATCCTAAAGCAATCCTAAATTTCTGACTGCAAAGTCAGTTCCACTTGGGTTCTGCAGTGCCCAACCCAAAGGTTGGATTTAATGATCTTCGGGGTCTTTTCTAACCTTATCAACACTGTGATACAATAGTCTGAGAACTGACATACAAACTGTTATCAAGGTGCTACCTTTATCCACAAGGCTTGAGAGTGGAACAGTAAAACACCAAAACACCTTGAGAGTGGAACAGTAAAACACCTCACGTATGAACTGCAGCATTTCAAGCACATTGAAATACCACAGAAATACAGCTGTAGTTACAAAAATCCTCTCAATGACTGAGCAAACACCTTACATGGTCCAAATTAGGAGAATTTACTCCTGGCCTGGGCATACACACCTGCTCCCGGGAACAAATCCCTCCCCTGACTATTTGTATGTGGCCCTCAAGGCCTCTATCAGAATAATAGATATGAAAATACAAAGCCAAACAACTTCCAACCGCAGATAAAGGGCAGCTGCTTGCTGTGAAACAACACTTTTAACATCAACTACTTGCGGTAGCAACATCCAGTCACTCTCCCTATCCTCCAGTGCTCTTCAGATCAATATGTTGCACATGGAATTAACATTTAAACCTTGGTTCTACTTAGCCCGTGAGAATCACTCCTACTTTAAGCTTACATGGCAAAAAATTTGCTTTGTAATACTTTCCAACTAGGAACTGAAACGTTTTGGTTTCCATTTTCTTCAGCAGCACAAATGTGAAACAAATTCAGATCATGAAACAGCACCGAGCAAGGGAATTTATATTAACATCAATATCCAGAAGTGCATCAACATTGCCATCACTTCTGCTGTGTTTCTACACGTAACACACACTGCAGGAGTGTGAAACAATAGCACAGAGTTTAAGACAGAACATGTTTTAAGTCTCCAGAATTTCTGACATTCTAGTAAGAAAAAAAAGGCAAATACATATTAAGAACCACTGGAAAACAAAGCAGAAAATAAATGTATAGAAACCAAGAATTTCTGAGTTTTCTCTGCCATACAGCAGCATAACCACAAATGGTAACAGATCTTTTGCACACTTCCATAAACTTGCAAGCTATTAGTTCATTTAGCTGCTGCTTACCTCAGGGTTCTTCCTAGAGCTCCAACAGAATTTCATTTAAGGTGATTACATCGACCTTACAAAAATGTGCTCACTCTTATTTCCTTTAAGCTGACATCAAAATTTACACAGAAATCAAAACACATGCTTTGCTCTTCTCCTATGGAATTTGTACACAGTCCATTTCCAATTTAAGTGTGAGTGGGGTTTTGTGCTTTTTTTTTTCAGCTATTCCCCTAACACAAAGATTCTTCCCCACATAAATGACTATTTTCTCTCTGGTAGCTACCCTGAGGACAGCCAGTTATAGCCAACTCTTTCCCAGGCCCTGTCCACCCCTAGTTTTGGGAAAACGTGAGAGAAATGGTCCAGCAAACCAAGCCAGAGCTCACTGGTCACTTACTTTTCCTCTTCGTGCTGTTCTTGTTTGGAAGCCCAGCCGGTGCCGTCCTTAGGCACGATGTTCACATTGGGGTCGTTGCCTTTGTTCTCTGCTTTGAGGCTGGGCAGGTTGGCCGGGGGAGGCATCCTCCTGGAAATAGCGACTTTGCCAAGGCTCTGCAATCCATGGCGAGCGGCAACTGCGGCCAAGACAAAGGGGACGTTAACGACAGTGCTCAGCAGACAGGGTTTGTACCAAGCAACAAAGAACACTTGTGAAAGGAAGTCGGAAAAGTGTTAAGAGGATAAAAATCAGAAATTCAAAACGCTTGGTAATAAAATTTTTTAAAATAAGGGGTTGGAAATTCGTGGTTTGGGAGAACTTGAGTACTTTTACAGGGAATCAATTGTGGTGAGCTTGTTCCAGAGGTTAAAAAGGATGCATGGCCCCACCTTTATACACAACACTCAGTGACAGAAAGCCAGAGAAACCATTTAAAATGCACTGTCAATGTTTTAATGTCCTTCAATATTTTGTCAAGCATCATTCTCTCCCTCCGTTTGGAACTCAATGTACATTGAGGAGTCCAGGAATACCCACGTGGATCTTTTTTGCTGCCAATTTCAGCTGGCGGATGCTGCCATTGCAAAAACATCCCTACGAACTGCATTTACTCCAGACCACAAGCATGAAAAAGCAGAACAAAGGTAATGCATCACTCAGGACACTCAGCTGCCAACTAACCAACCCAGGTGAACAAGTACAAGTTAACTGTCCTGGGCAAGTTGTATCATAACAAACACCTCAGTTTCAACCTTTAAAAACAATATTGTGGCAAACCTGTAACAAGCTTTGAACCTACTTTCCCTCTTTCACTCTCAACTTAGGCAAGTATGTCAAATCAAATTCAGAACCTCCAGAATGTCCTTCTCCCCTCATTCTCAATCCCATCAATCATGAAAAAATAGGCTCACAGTCACCTTATTTGAGATGCCAGTGCAAGTTTCACCCAGTGTTTGTCTATAAAACACACAAAGCATCTGATCTGAAAGGAAGCATCCTTCTCCTTAATCAAACCCTTCCACTTTTACTGCACAGCTGGGGAATGGCACGTCAGCTGCTGATAACAAGTGGGGACTGCTGCTACAAACCAGTTTTTATTCACCTACATTCCACTTCCCACTGGACTGCAAATGCAGTCTCTCTGAACTGACACTCCTGTTTACAGATAACCAGAAGCTATAATGAACTGTCTTCCACAATCCTTCCACTTCACTGCAGTACCAAGCAGCTGAAAATAAAAACCTTACTGTGGTGAAGTGCTCACACACTTTGCACTGTTAATTAGCAGGGCAGTGATGACGAAACTGAAATAATGAAACACTAAAGACAGCTCACTCACCTGTGGTTTTCTGAGTTTCCAGTGACTTTCCCTTGTAAGTATTAAACAGACTGAGGGTGGCATACTTTGTTTTTCCATCCTTTGCTTTTGTACTCTGGCCTGACTTTTCCGACATTTCGCTGGAAACTCATCGAGTCTGGTACCTCCTGTTCACTCCTCAAAATTTGCCTGTAAGGAGAAACAACAGAAAAGGCAAAGCAATTTGAATACAAGCCAGTAAGCCAGAGTTCACAGGGCTGAAGTGGACAGCACATTTAACTCCATTAATGCTGTTTCACTTGAGCACACCGGAGATGCCAAAGAATGCATTAACCCCAGTAACCCCCATCCTCATGTAACACCAGGAATTTGCAAGTACTTTCCATCTCTACAATTTGAATGTCTCAAAATCAGGAGGCTCAGCCTCTAGTTAACATCAAATGCTCCATTAGTGGTAAATACCATCCATGACATCTCTAGAAAACGAGTAATTAAAAAACAATCCCAAGCCCCACAAACACACACAGTTTCCACCAGCAGCAATTTCCCCACTGGGGAAGATCAGTGACTTCACCCACTCCCGAAGCCAAGTGCTGAGACACCACCAACTGCAGTACAGTACTGCTGGAATCTGCTTTTTTATTCCAATTAAAATCAGCATGAGCAAAGCAGCCAGAGACACTAAATACACAGAGTAAGAATTTTTTGTTTTGTTTATCAAACCCATGTTCAGACAGGGAGGGTGAGATTTCCACAAACCACTGCTCTTCCTGCAGCAGTAAATGACAGGGTTCTTAGAACAGGTTATCTCCCTCCTCCCTTCTTCCCCTGGAATAGAAGGCCTCAAGAAAAAGAATCAGTAATTGACATTAATACTTCCACTACAAGTTCTTGGAAGTTATTTGCCAGAGCTGCATGTTCCTGTGAATGCTCACAGGAACATACATGAGCATTCACTTAAATCAACTGTATAGGAATGTTCTGGTTACTTTAAATGCTCAAAAAATCCCACTGCCCTTTTTACAACAGCCATTTTTATATGTATACGTATTTCCATATGAATTCCAGAATACTCTTGTGTTTTGTTCTAAAAGCAGGCAGCAAGAAGCAGGACATCCTGCTCAAACCCTCTGGTGATCAACGAGCTCCAATGTCAAGTTCAGAGCAGCAGAAAATCTTCAAAAGGAACTTGATTCACATGCAAGGTGGTCATGGATTAAGAAGAGTCTGCAAGGACAGTCTAAAGAACAAAGCACTTAGTCATGATAGACATGAAGCAATGTCAAAAGACCAGGGAAATTTTTTGTATAGGAATGATAACATTCCTCTCCTCCTACCTCAATTTACAAGCCATGACTGAAAAGATTAGGAAATTAAGATGGCAGATAACCTTGGGCTGGTTCAGTTTCAGCATAACTTGGGCCTGATGCTCTTCTATGACAATCCCTGTAGGCTGTTGTAGAGGGGACAGTCTTCAGCTTCATATGGGGCCACATACATGGCTGAAAAATATATTCACCCCTCATAAAAAGACAGCAACTCCCAGATTTTTTTCCCCAGACTAGCCAGCATTTGGCTTTTCAACAGCAAGTGTAACACCAATAGTCACTCTTCATGTCATCCAAAAACATGAAATACAGGATGGGAGCAGGGTGAACCCAGCCCATCAGGCAGATCACAGACCTTGATTTAGGTGCTAGGCCATCCAAACCCATGTCAAAAAACCTCCAAGCTTTCACTGGAAACCATAACTCACTACTAAAATGACACTATAGGCACAGGGAAGGAAAAAAACACTCAGCCTGATATGAATTTGCACGAGCTTATCTTTGGAGTTGTCACTCCTATCAGTTACAGATTTCAAGCAACCATTCACTCTTCAGGCCGCCCCAACACTCATTTGCAATTCAACATGTCAAACTTTGCCCATCAGGATTATTCATGGCCACACAATTGCTTTCAGCAGGTCTGGAGACCTGAATCCAGGCAGACTAGTTTCTCAAGCTCTAGTCTAGATCAGACATCAGGCTCTGCCTCAGCCTCCTCTTCTGTGAGAACACTTAGTTTATCATAAGCCCTTCAGTAAAATGTCTCAGAATGAGCCTGGCAGATTGTTCCCCTTCGATTCTCCTGTTATTCTCTGCTCCCAGACTTGTGTTTATGATAACGAGTCCACCACAATCCCCCTGGAGCATCAGAGCAGGTATTGGGAAGACAATTACCCGGAGCACAGGGAGACAAACAAGCTTTCAGGGGAGCCTGTAAGGAATCGAGTCATGCTCTGTAATCACTGTGCTCACACGTTCTTCCAAGTGCAAACAACTCATACACCGGTTCTCATTTTCAGCACAAGACTCATCCCAGCCAAGGATGTTGTAAACATCAACAAGCCTCACAAATAAGA
>WEKX01008315.1:22349-35179 GCA_013390025.1 Pitta sordida | reverse complement strand
TCTGCTCATTACAGCTGAGCTCTATGCCTTTTGTACAATTACAATTCATCCTGACAAGTTTTTCCGAACTTGTACTTCAAAGAAAAACAAACTGAGTATTTTACAGTGAGTAAAACTTGAAGACTGACTTGAAGAAAATACATCAGGCACCACAAACAGTGCTCCTTTCAATGAAGTGGGTCAATATATTCATATTTTACTGAATTTAGAGGCCAACCTGGTTGCCAAAGAAGATTTTCTTGCAAACTTAGACTTTAGACCAGGTACCCAAGCCAGGGATGACAAATCCTCCCTCTGAAGAGCTCATGTGGCCCTCTACAAACATCCCTGCCAAGTCACACATTAAACAAGCACCCAGGGCCATCTAACAACAATTACCAAGAGGTAACTGCACGGTTTGGATCCATGGAAAATTATGCAGCTCCAAGACCTCTATAATAACCCCAATAACCCCCCATGACAGGGAAGAGCAGGACAGGGAACAGCACAAGCCATAATGGCCCTTGGCAGGGTTCAGCGCACTGCTAAGAAATTTAAGCAAGTCAGCTGTTCATTTTGAATGACTACGGTTAATATTATGCATCATCACAGAAGGAAAAATGCTCCCAAAATTCTGCACCGAAGATACCTTTCAGCTGCTCTGCAATCCAAGTTAACTGACCTTCACTGTGGCCTCAAGATTTTAAGGTTAAAATTATTACTGTAATTTCTGCACCAGACGATTTTTTCAGACTCCAGCTGGTTGGTTTATTTAGATCCCACAGTGAACTCGGAAGCTTCTGTACAGAAAATAGCACACAAAGTAGCTGCCGCAAATTCTACATATCCTGGTCTCCATAAGGAATATTTACTTGTACCCTCTTAGATATTTCCATTTGGTACAAGAGCGAACTGAACGCAGTGTAACACCCACTGCACAATCACACTTTAAAAGCAATATAATTAAACACCATCAAGCAAAACAGCCACACATTTAACCCTTTTCCACTAAGTTCCCAGCTCTCCTGATCACTTCAGAATTCCTCAAGATTACTTGTTTAGAATTTAATTACACAATTCAGCCAGGAAGCTTTGCATAGTGTTACACTGGGGCCAACTGCAGACCGGAAAAGGCGTCACCTCCACTTCAGGAGAGAGTTCTTATGGGATTAAACATGGAAAAAAGTATTACATATTTTGAGGTCACTTCTGAGGACCAGAGTGATAAGAAGTTTAAAACATCTTGGAACTCCTCAATTCTTGTCTGGTTTGAGTCCTTCTCTCCCACCAGCAGTGTAAGAAATCAGTTTTACACACATGCCAGAGCAGAACAGCATTCTGGGTCTGGTTTTTTCCTGGGGAAGTTGTACAGGCAGACAAGGGGAGGAAAGCTGTGTAAAGGCTCAGGTAGAAAGTCTGACTATCCACTGAGGTTTCTACCATTGCCTCGGGAAATAACTACATATATTCTCTTTGTTACAGTCTTCCAATGTACACATTTCTGCACACGCCTGAGACACAGCATTCCTCACCTCTGGGAGACAGATTCCTACATTCTCTATTTCTCAGAATCCCACTCCAGCTGCTGGAAGCACAATCAGATGACAAACTCTCTCAATCTGTATTTTATACATTGCATTTTTAACCCCCCCCGACAATAAAAGTCTACTTTTCACACGAGTGTAACACGTGTAGAGATTTCTCTTCAGCAATTACAGCTGCCTTTAACGCAGTCCTATCACCCTACACTCCCATCCCATGTCTACTGAGCCCCCAAGCCCACCAACAGGACAGGGAACCTGTACCAGAATTTTAAGTCTTAAAAAACATTAAGCAAATACTGGAATAATTCCCACAATCCCCATTCAACACAGCAAGGATATCCAGGCCCTGTCACCTCCACTCCAAGGGCTGTTTTTGGCTAAATTTGGAGGAGGACGAACTGGAATGACTTAAGGCAAAGAACCTGCTGAAGGTTTCCCAGAACCTTCAACTCTCGGTGCCTCCAATGCCCATCTGTGAAGTGCAAAACATCATAAAAAGCACTACATGGAAGTTTATTCGTAACTGGGACACATTAGCACCTCTCTCAAAACAGAAACCAAGAAACAAATCCAGAAAGACACTATTTTAAGCACAGTGAAAGTAGCTAAGGGGCAAAAAAGATCATATACAAATCTGTTATTTGTATCCAGCCATAACTTCACTTTTCTAAGAATAGCTTTGTTTCTGGGACACTGAAGAACGTGGTTCTGGTAAATTCTGGAATCAAATGCAACTAAAAAAACCCCGCAAAACAAAATCCCCAAACTTTTTTGCCACACATTCAATGGGTGTTACAGCAGATTATCCCAAATTAGTCTCAGCAATTTTAAAAAGTCCTGGCACACAAAATGTGACATTAAAAATTTCAGCCAGAAAGGAAAGATTTCATTTCAACTGTGTCTGGAGTATTTAGATTCCAAAACTGAAGGAGTTGCCTCCTAGCTGCAAAACCTAAACACAACCTGCAGTGAGATACTGTTAAATTGTGAAAAACAACCGTGGGATCTTCAGAATAGAGACTAATTTAAATCAGTTACAGTAATAAAATACCAATTTAAAGCACAGAAACATAGAATACTGGATTCAACACACCTGGAACCCAAGAAAGCCTCTCTCATGCTCTTTGTAACCCATTATCAAGGAATTCATTATTTTAAATGAACACTCAAAAAGACTGTGAAATTACTGAATACATTTGTGTGTGTGAGTACTGAGAAGGTTGCACAACTAACAACCAGAATTACAATTAAACATATTGACTCCACTTTTCTGATGTGGATGTTTGTGAACAATACACATCAGCAATCTCTTAATTCTGACATTGCACTTAAAACTCCATAGTGCCCATAAAACTCCACAGTGCCCATAATGTCACTCTGGCACCAAGATTTTCAGGTCAAATTTGTATTTAGAAACATAATGAACAAAAATTTGGGCCATTTCCCCCATTACTAAGGATTCCTAAGAACTTCAGCACTATCCACCCTTACACAACATGAAAACAAGTTGGAATAACCTCCAGTAAAACTCCGGTAGCCAAAATCGCTGTCAAACCAAAGTATCCACTAAAGCCTCCAAGGTCAGGATTTCCCCTCCCCTCAATCTCCAGATTTGCTGCTAAGCAGGCTGGAAATTGCAGTAAAATTCTGGGGACTTGGGAGCTTTTATTTCATTTACCCCACCCATGGCCCTCTCCCCTCCAAGAACTGAAGCTCTCCACATATTCAGAGACCCGGGTAGACCTCACTGCAATGCATTCTTCAACAAGATCTACGCTAAGTTGTATTTTTGTTTTCCTTAGAAAGCTTTGGAAATGCAGTTTTCCATCCCTAGATTTTGGGCTGACTGGTTTTCGGCATAGATTCTATAGGATCTGTGAAGACAGGCAGCCAAGCAGGGAAAGAAAGCCCTTAGATCACCACTTCTTCTGCTTCCATCACCCCAGCAGGAAAACTGCAGCCCAGGGAGGCACTGGACAATCTATTGAGCCCTGGTTAATGGCCAACAAATGGAAAAACCTAAATGAGTTTTGCTCCTTAGAACCAAAGCACTTCATCGTGAGACAAAGGTGCTGCAGATCAGGCTTTGCTGGTTTCATCATTCTCCAAATGCCTCCTCTCTAAAGCCTGAGAAAATCTTTCCAAAACACCACCAGAACTGTGTCAGGTGGAAACAGATCGTGACACAGGAGAGCCATTTTAGGGAATTATCCCACCGATGCACCCTTTAAAAATGGAGTTTGTAGATGCCAGAAATGAGCATCCACAAACACGTCTGCGTCAATTCCACCAGACATCCAAGGACAGCCCAAATAGAGCTACTAAGCTCAGCAACAACAAACAACCCAAATTAGCCACCCTCCAAAAGTCTGTGCAGAAACTTAACTTTAGCACAAGGAGAAGCAACCTAACCAACAGTAGTGAGACTTTTTAAACCAACTTTTAGGATACATATTGCAGAAAAAAAAAATCTGTCAGTCCTGTTAACTCCTTTCCAGTGCTTTTTCGAGAAGAAAAAAATGATTAAACCACGGACAGCAAACATCAAATTGGTTTCAATCCACGGATTTTAGTATCTCTTGAACTACATGTGCATGAATATTTCATTGACATGCACAGAAATCATATTGCTGTGGAACAGCCCTGCCAAAGGAAGCTCCATCTGTAGGATCAATCATGATGAGCCTGACTTTTTCAATGTGCCCACAGAGCAAGGGATTAAGGAGTCACAGACAGGGTAAACCCACACTGGCAACAAAACTGTCCAAAATGGACTAAACATTTGCAGGTGCCACAAAGCTGTTGCCTTTCTGCCAAGATCATTTCTGATGCTTGTACTGCTTATGAAATCATCTTATTCTGAAGTGGCCTCAGGTAACTGGATGATGGTCCCATCCCCTCACAGGCAGAATGATGCCAGTGCAGCTATTCAAGAACTCTGGGGGGGAAAAGGGACAGTTTTCATTTCATTTAGTTTGAGTACAATTTGTTTTCATGTCTATATTCAGAGTATTAAATGAAGCCGTTCAATATTTTGAGAAATTCTATCTAAATGTCTCCTATAGCAATCCAGTTGCCCAGGGATTCAATGCTTTCAGTGTTTTGCATGTCATTTTCTTCCACATTTTACACTAGTGGCCCAATTTTGGTCTCCAGCCTTCTACTGAGAGTGAGAAGCTGTTCAACACCACAGCTCTTTCATGTATTTTTGCCTTTTACAGGGAAGGAAGGAGATAATGTAGAGGTCCACTCAAACAAATACAGCCATTCTTAAGAACTAAATGCTGAAATTAGTAAGCACCTCCCTAAAAATTTTATTGAGTTCTCAATTACTGCAGATGCAGAAGATAAAATACCTCTGTCTGCTTGAACTTTATAATTACACTTTCAGTTCTCTTCTTTATATTTTAATAACTTTACAATTAAAATAGATTTTTTTTAAAGTATCAATTATCAAAGTCAAGCATCAAACACGGTCAAATTAAGAAACTCCCTTCACTGTATTTTGTGTCTGGTCAGTCTTTGAATTTCCAGCAATTAGATAATGAAAAATAGTACAAGTGTCACCAGACATTTGTAACAAAAAGTCCTCCACTATTGCCTACAAATTACCAGTGTGGAATATCATCGGGCATCACCTCCACGCTCCACCATGAACAGCCTCCCCAGAACACCCAAGCACAGGGAAGTAAAATGAAGAATTAGTACACAGCTCTTCACTAAAACCCAGTGGCTCCCATAAACCCATTCTGCCCAGAATATTTACATCACAGTATCAAACTGGAAATCTGCCACTCCCAGCAGCAGGACCTTTAGGCACACAAGAATCCTACAGGAATCTTCTCTCGCACTTAATTCTGGAAGCCAATACCTTCCTGAAGTGAAACACACGATGTCCCTGAGGCTTTAATCCTTTGTGTAGCCAAAAAAGAAAAAAAGAGACGAACAGCATAAAAGGTCTAGAGAGAAGTGATTCTCACTGGCTTCTGAGCTTACAAAATTCTCTTTGTTCATTTTCTCAAACTTCTTTGCAACATGAAGAACAGTTCTTTAGGAAACTCACACTGATGGAATTTGCATATAATCAAATGCCAAAGAGAACGGGCTGAAAGGCTGCAGCTGTACAACAACTCCACGTGCCACAGGAACAATAAAATTCAAGAATCAGACTGCCCTGTGCCACTGGACCAAATGCAGTGGAATGGTTCAGAATGATCCCAGTACAAGCACACCAGCCTCAACCCCGATCCAGCACACCTTATTCTGTCTTTACAGTCACCGTGTTGGAAGGCTGTGTTTGTCCCAGACAGCTTCCCACTGATGATGGAGGTGAATGTGGAGTTGTGCTAAAGGAACAACTCTCCACATGTCCCAGAGGAACAACTGTCAGGCTGTGGAAGCAGCCTACAGCTCCTTCCAGAGCAACTCCCAGCTCAGGTTTGAGGCACAACTAGGCAGCAATGCAAAACAATCGTATTTCCCACTGCTACATGAATAAAACATTTTCAGAAGGTGAAGCACCTGTAGGACGTGAGAACACCTCAGTCACTACACTAAAATTTCACCAGGGGGTGGAGCAACCAGGCAAATCTACCACCCCTTTCACTGCTACTGCAGGTATCCATGGTTCACTCTGTCACTTGTCCTACAGGAACCAGACCAGTGGAAAGAAACTTAACCCACAACCACAGCTCAAATGAAAACAACAAATATGAATAACCACCAATAGCCACATTCCTTCAAGTACCAGCCCATTTACAAGTTATCAAAGTTCTGTTTCTTTGTCAGAAAGAATTTTTCAGGCTATTCCAGTTAAGAGCCCGACAGTGTGTCACACTCGGGTCAGAAGGAGCACAACAAAGCTCAGGTACCAACCCAACACATCTCTTCTGGCCATGTGCTGATAATCCCCAACCATAAATCACAATTTACATGTTTTGCTAGATTACCAAATGCATTTCAACTAAAAGTGTATTATTTTCTGAAAACCTAAAGTCAGAAACTTCTTTGCAGGCCACTTGGAAGGCCACTGCATTCCTTCTTAGCCTGACAATGTCTTTACAACTGTTTTTTGATTTCTTTGTCATTAAGTGTTAAGCAGATTTTTTGCAAGACAGATTTTTTTATTTTCCGGTTCCACGCAGTTGGTTAAGAAACTTTTTTAAAATTGTAAATTTTTAATTGAGCCAGGAGTTTTGAAGTTCTGGAAGGAAGCCAGGACAAGGGAAAAAAATGAACAGTTTCTATAGAATTAAAAAGAGCATCATAATGATATGCATTCTCATTACTTCTGGGAACAGAACAATGTAAGTGCTTTCACCCAATTAGCTTTTCAACTTGCAGATGCCAAATGAGACTTATTTTGAAGATTTGCAAAACCATTTATTAAAGACATTTCCATTATTTGGAAGAACGAGAGAACTTCAAAGCTCACAAAACTGAACTGCTGCCTATTTGAGCAAAAGATAAGGGAATAAATTAAGGCAAAATCTTGCACAAACAAGCCACGTACCTGCTGTCAAAGTCCAGGATTTGAGCAGTAGGTTGGTAGGCTGCATTTCTGTCTGAATACAGAAGACTAATGTGACCTGCCTTACCTATGAGGAGTCTGTTTTTATTTTTATCCAGATCACAGCAGCCCACTGCAGAGGCATCTGTTAATGATTAAGATCACAAACAGTCCCTTAAAAATTACAAACACACTTAGCACACAGGCTGTCACCAGAACCAATTTGTTTCTTGCTCGACTGCACCACCCCATCCAGCAGAAAGCCTGGAAAGGCAGAAACACGTATTAAACTCATTTTCCTCCCACACAAGTGACATGAGGAATCCCCTCCATAGTGACCTCCTGAGTGGTGGCTGCTTTGTCAGGCTGAGCTCAGGGAGCCAAAGGAAAGTCCACAGAGGGGGTACAAAAGCAGCTCCACAAGCGATGACACAGGGGATGCCAAGGCAGGCTGAGCAGCTCTCGGGATGTGCTGCTCTGTCTGGGATAAGGCACCAGGAACAGCAGCTGAGGGGCTCCTTAACTCAGGCACAGCGTTAAGTCTGTGCAAAACACTTCCTTTTAGGAAGGTGATGAAGGAAAACCAATGAATACATGAAAATAGACCAGAGGTTGGAGTTGCAACCATTTACAGCCAATACCCACCTCTCTGCATGCTTTGGTTTTTCCCTTTCACTTCCCTCTGTCAGAAACTCTCAACCAAAGCCATTGGAACTGGGGCACCATTTTCAACCCTTCCACAGAGGACTTGGGCAGGGAAAGACGGCAGGACAGTTTAACCGACAAACCTGAAACCCTTCCCTGCTGCGAGTAACTCCAGGAATCTCTTTAAGGGCTTCCATTTCCTGCTCCTTCACCACAGTTTCCAAGCCCCGCTGAAATACCAAATAACCACTTCTTGACAGAGGAAGTGACACCTTTTTTTGCAGCATTCTTCCCAATGAGCCACAATCTGGAGCAGTGGATTCCTCTCCACATCCTCCCTTCTGAACCTTTAAAGTATCCCTGACCTCAGCTGCAAACAAGCAAATCCACTTGTTTTTCCAAAGCCCCCATTCACAGGTTAGTCCCTAAATAACATAAATAATTACATCTGTGCTTTTTAACTTCAGAAATTTGTCAGAAGCTGCTTTGAAATAATGTTCAGACGAGCTCCTCTGTTCATGAGCTCTTTCAGAATATTCTGGAAGTGGACAAGGAACGCTCTCATCCTGGAGAATTTTCATTCCACTTTAGAATACAAGTGCCAAAATTAATTCCCTCTTCTCTAGGGTTTTTTCCCCCATTTTTTTCCATTCATCTTCTTAAGGTATTTTTCCTGTCGAAGGGTCCAACCTGAGGACGGAATTATACATCAACAGTAGGAACCTACAGACTAGACAGTTTTAAACTAAGTCCTGTACAGCTATGACATAAAAAAATACTCAAAACAGTTACTCTAATCAGTTATACAATGACGTTGATGACTATATTATGAGGTGCTGAGAGCCATGACATAAATGTTATAGATGTTAGGATTTAGCTGGATTACAGCTTGGACTAGATGATATTCAAGGTCTTTTCCAACCTTACCAATACTATGATACTATGACTTCAGCTGTTCATCACCACTTTGCCCAAATTCTGTGTTGCCTCTGACTCCTACCATATTCCTAACCAGGCTCCTGTACACCAAAAATACACCTAACTTCTCCTCTGTATTAGTCTCATGTTACAGTGTATCTTTAAGGTTTTTAAGGTACTCCCAGTGAGACCCATGGTTGCCAAAGTTCGTAACACACCACTGAGAGCATCCAGAAAACAAATTCACTCTGGGGCATAACAAAGGTGGTGGAAGTTGCTCCTTGGTCAGATCCAGCCTGGAGAGAGCTCAGAGCTGCTCAGGCTCCTCTACCTGCTGCCCGTTATCCCCCAGATCTCTGGTTACATCCTTCCCCCTGTGACTCACTGGCGTCTTGGAACAGACACATCTCCTTGTTCACTAAAGAATGTCCAGTATGTAAAAGATGTGGCTGCAAACACCACACTGACAACAGCCCTGGATAACACTGGTTAATCATACCAAGGGTCAACTCCAACCCTCTGCTTTAAAATGGATTCAACCATGTCTTGTTGGGGGGGGGAAAGAAAAAAAAGATGAGAAGCTAAATTAGAAAAGCCTTCTCAGCACATCCAGCTTTATGTATCTGCCTGTCAGCATCACAGAACCCATTTTCCATGGAATTTAACTTGCATCTGCCAAATGGCTGCAGATGAAGTTTAACATCTTCACTTGCTCTTGATTCTCTGTTTATTTGCTTAGGGAAAGAAAAAATCCCACGTGTCCTTGATACTCTGCTTTCCAGATGCACCAAACAACTGAGGCTCTACACGTTATCAAAATACTTACCAAGAACCTTCTCCTTATCCAAAGCTCTGTGTGTGCTACAAAGCTCCATCCATCTCGAGAGTTCCATCTCTGGCACGAAAAACATCTCCCAGCTGAGGTGACTCCACAAATTAACCACAAAGATATGCCACAACCCAAAGGGGAATTTCTCTTACCAGAACAACTTCTTCTTAAACACTATTTACAGACATTGGCAAGAGAAAATCTTAACTGTTCCTAGTATAGCGAGCACAGACTGCCCCAAACACCACTATAAAATAAGCTCTGCAAATACAGTAATTTTTCTTTTTCTTTGCAAATTGAAAGCATCAATGCATTATATGCATTGATCCAGCGACGTCCTCCAGTGGAATATCTGGTTACTTTGAAAGAGAAAGAAATATTAAGTCTTTAACTGGGAGAAAACCATTGGCTTCTCAAACAAAACAAAGGTTCCCACACTTCCACCTCAGATGAAGATTCCAATCAGTTTCAGCATTATTTACACTTTTACTCTTGCAAACATTGAGTTGTAAGTTAAAATTTGCAAACATTAAAACCTAGGAATAGTCACATGCTTACAAAATACTGATTTTAAACAGGGTGTAGCAGTTGCCATCATTTCAGGACCAAAAAGGGTTGCTTTCCTAAGCAGAGCAAGTCTGATCTGCTGGCTTAGGCAAGCAGAGCAGCCTTGCCACTGCTGGAACACAACTTAGAGCACAACTAACCAAAAATTGAGTAGGGCTCCCATTCCCATTGGGAATCAGCTGTACACCGATTTAAACAGGTATTTAATGACTCCCCTCAGTTACCCTGCCCTGGGTGATGCCAGTTCTACTTGTGCACTTGATGCACCTGAATACCAAGTGCACCAATTCCCACTCCGATGCTCTGAGGCCCTGAAAACATAACCCATGTCATGTATTTTCAAGCACACCTCAGTTAAAATTACCACCATCGTACTTCAGATTGAAGACACGTAATGTTGACTCTGCACTGTAATTTTACTGTTAATCAAGACAGTGTCAGATTTAAAACGTGAACAATGTGAATGTTAAACAGCTTCTCCCTTCAGTGTGTGTTTGCAATCTGTAACAGCCTGGCTCGTTAGCATTTACTTGGAATGTTATGTAATGGCTGAGGTATTTGTAATAAAAACAGTCTATTTCTGTTAGCCTGTTCTTCATAGACATAAAAGCTGTCTTCATCTGATTTTTATTAGGACTTCGTCTTCTTCTGCTCTTCATGCATTTTTTAAGAGTCCTGTGCACTCCATTTTCATATCACCAATACTCACACAATTTTACCTTCTCCCACCTCCCCGCACAAAGTTCAGCCTTTATTTTCACACCTGCTTTCACCCATAAGCTTCCACTGCATTTTGTGAAAGCCAGACCCAAAAAAACCCAATGAGGGCATGAGGCTGAGCAAAGAAAAAACTTCCTGCAGAGGATGAACTGGTTCTACCAGTAAAACTACCGCTGGCAGTCCCGTCATTACAAGCCCAACATCCATCCTCAACTAGTGGAAAGGTGGTGCATTTTCAGGGCGGAGTTTTCCCCCCTCAAACCCTCCCCCCTCTGTGAGCACCTCTGGAAACGTCCAACTCCTCCTCCACTAAAAGCAAGGAGTGTTTTTCCTTCACTCACTCACATCCCCAATCCTCAACACACGGGTTTGTTTCTCTGCAAGAGCAAACCGTGCAAGGGTTTAATTCTCCTGCAAGATTTTTATCTCCACATTTTATCCACACCACACTTTCCACCCTCACCCCACTTCCACATCGCTCCCGTTACTCAGCCTGGAAAACAGTCTGGAACAAAGGGTAAGGTAGGACACCCCATCCAACATAATCACCGCTCTGACTTTCATTCTCTCCTAATTGACACACAGCGTTCACTCAGACAGACCAAAGGGAACTCCCTTCTCAATTGCATCATCTTCTCCCTGCTCACTGTGGCTCGTTTCACTTTCCCTAGTGGGCTCCAGGCTGTGGGGAAACAGGATCTTCGGATGATGAATCCTGCAAACCTGTGCCATTGAATCAGGAGCCCGAGTTAAAACTGGACACTGATGTAACTATTCTGCTCTACAAAAAACCCCCCTAAGGTTCCCATTACGGCAGCTCTAAATGGAATACATTATAAATTGCTACAAAACTGCCAGGATATGGAATACTTACATGAGCAAGACTCTCAGAGGCAACTGCATATTGATTTATTCATATTTCATAAGCTATTATTTAGAAAAGTAAAGAATTCCATACAACAAACACATGAACACCCCAAGGCAGAGTTTTAGGCCACACACTGGGTCTGACCTGTGAGAGACCCAAGCTGTCGCTTCAGCCCAAACAGCCACCTCCCAAGCACACACCTCCACCAAAATGCCCTTCCACTCACCATTCACCGAATTCAAACAACTCCCAAAACTCTGAGATCTTCTAAACCCAAAGAGGCTGTTACAAAGTTGCACCGAAACGCCCCACAATGAACACAGGAGTAGAATTCCCTGACTCCATAATTCAAGGGAAATGCACAGCCCTATCCAGCTCCTGGCAGTCGGTGTTGAAGGGAAACCCTTTTGTTTCTCACCCGTGGACACATGAGATCATGTCCTGTTTTCCTCCCCCTCCAAAGGCAACCTCTTATCTGAGCAGAACTCTTAAGGCTAGACAAGGGGCAGGCCTGGTGCCTCACTGCAGAGGAAACAAAGCTATTAAAAACTAGAGCCCTGCTGTTCCTTTTGTGGGAAATAACACGCATTTCCACTAACATACCCGTCTGAATCAGAGCAGCGAGGAAAAATGGTCCTTCCCCAGCAAGAGAGTCCAGGACCTCCCCCAGAAGAACAAGTTTACACAACACACGTGTGAGACACAAAAAGGAAAGAAAAATCACATTGCTGTTGAAGGGACCGTTTCCTCACGCACGCTCCCCTTCCCCACAGAGGGGGCCTGAGACAGAAACCACCTGGGCCATTTCCAGCCCCGCAGTTTCCCATCCCCGCATCCCTCGGTGCCGGCTCCCAACGCCCACTGCAGAGCAGCTGCCGGGATTTCAGCCGTGTCATCCCACCGGCAGCTCACCATCCCTCACCAACCCGCACCCCGACCCCGTCCCTGGGACCGCAGGGAATCCCTCCCCGAGCGCCGCTCCCGCACCAACAACCCGGGGGGCGCCTTTCCATGGACAGGAACAGCCAAAGAACCGCGAACGCGGATTTCGGAGCTGCAAAGCCGAGGCGCCGGGCGTGTGCCCCCGGCACCCCGCACACCCCAGGCCGCTCCGCCGGAGCAACAACCGCGGCGGCCAAAGCGAGCGCGGGGGCGAGGAGGGGTGGGCGCGATCCTCCAGGAACCTCCCGAAGCCGGGAGAAAAACAGAGAGAGAGTGAGACGGGGAGACTCGGAGCCATTTGAAAACACG
>WEKX01008315.1:4078-22280 GCA_013390025.1 Pitta sordida | reverse complement strand
ATCCCTGTCCCCATCCCTGTCTGATCCCTGTCCTCATCCCTGTCTGATCCCTGTCCCCATCCCTGTCTGATCCCTGTCCTCATCCCTGTCTGATCCCTGTCCCCATCCCTGACCCCATCCCTGTCTGATCCGTGTCCCCATCCCTGTCTGATCCCTGTCCCCATCCCTGTCTGATCCCTGTCCCCATCCCTGTCCTCATCCCTGTCTGATCCCTGTCCCCATCCCTGTCTGATCCCTGTCCCCGTCCCTGTCTGATCCCTGTCCCTGTCTGCAGCTCCATCCCAGCCCCACACGTGGGACCAGCAGTGCCCCACAGGAGCTCCATTGTGGAGGAATTGGGGATGGGTGGCTGGGACCACCCATCTGTGCAGGGAAGTGGTTGCAGGCTGAGGAAAAGTGTGCAGCAAAGCCCCTGATGGATTCACCCATCGGCGTGTGGGGAGGCTGTGCCTTCTGCCCAGTAATATTTGACTATTAATTAATGAATTATATATATATAATAATCAATGAAACCATTAATGACAACATCCGAGGAGACCAAATCCATGAGGTTTACTTACAGCTCCCTTCTTGGTCTCCCAAAAGTTATCAGACAAATACAAAGCTGTGTATCAATAGTTCGTATTCCAGAAAATCTCAAGGGGTTGTGGGTCTTGCTGAAATTTTGAGGAAGCTCTGGGATAGCTGAGAGGAGGGGGGCAGGAAGGCTGGCCTTGTGCGCAGCAGTTCATCCCAAGATGGTTCTTCCAAAAAGCTCTCTGGAGATCCAGCCTGGTGCTGGTGTGGATTGCAGCAGTGTTGGGATGAACACTCCACATGGCCCTTGGAGGGTGTGACACAGCAGGAGGTGAACAGACACCAGATATTCCCGGGGTCCAGGCTCCTGCCGGCACCGGGCCAGCTCCAGCCCTGCTGATGGCACCTGGCAGCGGCACAGCTTCGCACCATCCCCAGCTCACCCGGGGTCGGGGAGCACCAAGTTCCTTCTACAGCCCTAGGGCAGGTCCCCAGCGCAGCTGGGGGTATTTAGAAAGGAGGAAACCTGCTGTGAGTGCCGCTGGCAGGGCCAGGAGGCACAGCCAATGCCAGCCGGACGAGCTGCTGGAGGCATCATCCACCACTCGATTCCTCAAGGGCTTCAGCGTGCGCTGCCACTGAGTCAGGATGGCATCCCTGGCCCCGCTCCACATCCCCCGGCCCACCAGCCGGTACTGGTAGGGTGTGCAGGGCCCGAAGAAGATGGCCAGGGCCAGCTGGGGGTCCGTCAGGAGCAGTCTCAGCACATTGGGCTTCACACCAGCACATGCAGCGATATCATCTGTGTAGCTGATAAAACTCATCTTCAAGTTCTCCCTCTCGGAAGGATTTCTTCAATGAGACATAAAAAATAAAAGCCAAATAGCACCATCCCATCACAGTTCCCAGCTTCACAGAAAGCAAGAGCTCGGGGCTCGGATATCATCCAAGCCCCAGTCCCCAGGGTTGAGCTGCCTCAGTCCCAAATAAACCTAAATGCACTGAAAGAGCCTCTGTGGGGTTGGTCCCAGCAGTTCCTGGGGCAGGGAATAGGCAGAAGGTTGTTTTGTCTCTACAGCTTAGTTGTGGTCTCAAAACCAGTTCTAGCTGAATATTGCCTTTATTTTGTAATGCTATGGCCTTCCATGAGGTTCACAGGTGCAGATTTGGCTGATTTTGAGAAGTAGAGATGCAGACTTTCAGAAATAGGGATGCCAAGGGGACTGGGGAAAAACGAGAGATGCAGGAGGTATCATACGCTGGGAAGGACCTCCAGGATTTTTCTGCTCACAGGAGGGAGGACATATCTGCTGAATCTGCTTCAGCGAATCTGGGACAGCCTAAAGTCTGTCTCCCTTGAACCTCAGGCTCCCGTATTTCTGTGTAACAGCATCATGATACAATCACTGGGGCTCCTGGTCATAATCCCTGGGGCTCTGTTTCGCTCAGCTTTTCATCAGTTTCCCACGAGCCCAGCCCTGTCCTGCTGGCAGACAGAACCCAGCCTGCACCCTGAGGTCCCCTCCATGCTCCCAAAAGCTGCTGCAAGGCAGCACCATCCGTCATCACCCATCCCTCATCCTTGAGGACATGTTTTGACCTCCTGTAAAATCCCAGTGACACCAAGGCAGGATGTCACCAAGCTCCCACAGCTGCATCTCATACTCACCCTGACCCGTCAAAAACTGACACAAACTGTCCCTCACCTGCACTGACTGGCTTCAGTGAGGTTTCTGGATGGGACTCGGCCCTGAACCCAGGCACTCTCCACTGCCTGGATTTGGGAGGAAAAAGCCACGAGATGGCACCCTTAGTCTGGAGGAAACCAAACCTCCCTCTTGACATGCTAGGAATGAGGACACGGCTTGGAAGCCTGGCAGAAGGGACCTGCAGGTTCTGGCTCTTGTCATAAACTGCTCCAAAACACGTAGTGGTGTCTTGGCCACAGGTGTTCAGGTAATAAATGCAATCAAGAAGAGTTGTGTGTCCTAGGCAGATCCCTCCCACAACTGCCACAGAGCTCCCCTTCCCCTGGAGTTATCCTGGCGCAGAGCACCCATCACACCCTGAGTGCAGGAGCATCACACACCTTTTGACTGGCGGCTTCTTCTTCAAAACCTCAGCAATCATCCTGCTGCGGGGAGGCAGCTTGTTCCAGCCTGAGGACAGAGAAACCAGAGACCTCCAGCAACACTTTAAGGCTGAAATGTTGACCCCTTCCCCAAGCTCCCAGCACCTTTAGCCACAGTACTCATGACTGCTGGTCATGGCAGCACGTGTGGAGCAGCAGGGATACAGGGATGCACCGGGCAGGGAGAGGCTACAATGCTACTGATGCTCACGGAGCTGAAATATGCCGTAGGCTCTGTGGACAGCAGGCCAGGCTGCCCTAAGCCTCCTGCCCCAGCAGATGCCCCCATCCCTACAGCCCAGTCTCCTACCTGCAAAGATCCCTGTCACCCAGCGAGCCTGCATTTCTGATCCCACCATTATCGAGCCAGTCAGCTGGACTAAGCCAATGATGGCCAGAGTCGGCTTTTCCAGCTGGGGAGGGAAGATGCATTTATAGAGGGAACGGTTATCCTCGAAGAGGCTGCGGACTGACTCTTCCAGGAAGGGAAATGGAAAGACGTAGCCTGTGGCAAACAGCACCACGTCAATGTTTTCTTCAGTTGTCCCGTCTTCAAAAACAGCGGAGTTTTCTCTGAATTCCTTCACGCTTGGCTTCAACACCACAGTCCCAGAGAGGAGGCAGAATGGCAGCTCTTCATTAACGATCATCTTAAATTTGGAGCTTGCAGGGGGGAAAGAGGGCAGCGGTGTTAGCACCTGAGAGGGACCTGAAACATCTTTTGTGGTCAGAGTACCCCTGCAATGGTTTGCTATCCCACTAACATCCCCCAAAAGTAAGAATTCAGCATTTCATGTTATAAAGGCTCCCTGATCAACCAACAAAACAATCAGAAAAAACACCTTTTGGTGGAAGCCAAGCCATAGTTTGCGTGGTTAAACCATGAATTGAGCTTCCTAAACTTGATCCTCCTTGTGAGGGCTGATGGGAGAAGCCACTCGAGAAAGTGGTTGAAGCGGGTGCTTCTGACCATGTCAAGGGGGAAGCCCTGGTACGAGAGCCGGCTGGTCACCCACGTGTTGCTCCTGGCACTGAGGAACACCTGGGGGAGAAGGCAGGTCTCAGCCTCCTGCTGAGGCATCTTGTGCACTTAGGAGCCACAAGGGATATCCTGAGGGAAGGAGATGGAATCCAGATTAATCCAAGTGGTGGCTTCTACAAAGTTCCCACAGCTGATGAATGGCCAATCCTCAGGTTGCCCAAACTCCAGGAATTGTAAAGCTTCTTCAGTGGTCTTCATCTGGAAGTGGAATTTATTTGGAAACCCAGGGACAAAGCTTCCTGAAGTACCCTGAGCCACTGGTTCTCGTGGTCCCTGTCTGGGCTCAGCACCTCCCCAGAACGGTACCTTTGCAGCCACGTGGCTCAGCTCCACAGAGAGGTCACCGCCGGTGTTGCCAATGCCGACCACGAGGACTCGCTTTCCCCGGAAAGCCTCCACATCTTTGTATTCCTGGCTATGGAGGTACTGGCCTTTGAAGCGAGTGTTGATGCCTAGACAGAGAGCAGGGAGCTTCTCCTGCTGCCAGATATATTTGTCTGCCCCAGTCTTCATGCCCAGCCCAGCCCCTCTGCAGCCCCTGACCCTCCACCTCCCACCCCTGCTTGCAGCTGAGAAGCCCACAGTAGTCTTGGCTCCCTCCTGCACCTCCTCTGCTCAGTTTTGTGTTGCAAATCCTCATTCTAGAGCCTGGCTGCATCTTTAGAAGGTGTTTTTCCCAATCCTGGGAATGCCCTCCACCATTCCAACAGGGTGTAGGGCCTTTGTGGAGCAGACAGGCTTGCAGAGGAAAGGCAGCCAAGGAACCCATGGGTGCTGTGCAAAACCGCAGGGGGCAGCTGCAGCCCAGCCCGCTGCTGGGACAGGGCTTACCTGGGAAAGAATCCAGTGGTAAGTAAGGCTCCTGGTAATGGCCAGTGCAAACCATGACGGCATCGAAGACGTGGGATTCCCGGACACCGTCCTTCTCAGTGACCACCTCCCACAGGCCGGAGGTGGCAAAATCTGGGCGCCTTCTCACACTGAGAGCCGTTGTCTTGCACCACATCAGAGAATTGTAGCTTAAGGCCATATCCTCTTGTTCACAAAACAGCAGCCAGAGACCACGCTGTATTTTGGAGATATGCCTGTGAAGGGCTGGGCCTGCTGGGAGGACACTGTTTCCCTGGGGAGCTGCACGTCACCTCTGAAGCTGACAAATCCCACCCTGCACCTTTCCCCAGATAATGGCATTGAGGGAGGGATGCACCAGACAGCCCATTTAATACATGAAGCCTAAAGGCTGCAGGATGCAAAAGGCACATGGTCGCCATGGGATGGCACCTGGTATTGTCCTGTCCCACTTGGGTGATACCCTGGTATCAGCTATCGGTGGCTCTCCTGCCCATGGTGTTTGGGGTCTCTACTCACCTTGAAGCGTATGTGCCGCAGGAGGTCGAATTGCTGGGCGTACATCCGAAAGTACTCCAGGAGGAGGCTGTGGGGTAGGTAACTGGGAAAATCCTCTGGGAAGGGGAAGTCGCTGAAGCAGGACATCTCCTTAGAGGTGTTGGTAATGACTGAGCGGTACACGCTGACTCTCCTGGCATCTGTGGATTCCTGTGTAAAGCCAGTGGTGCTGTTTCAAGGTGTGCAGAGAAGGACTTTCCCTCCCAAAAGTATTTTTCCCCCTTGTATTCGGGTACAAGAAAATACACAAGGACTAGCAGCTGGTGACCATTGCTTCTGCTCCCTTCATTACCTTCTCCACCTTGGAATCAGAGGGAGACCTGTGTCTGGGACAGGGACGGTCCCTGAGGGCATGGCCACCCCATGCCCACCCTTTCCTCTTCGCTGCAGGCAAAGTGTATCAGAAGAAAGGGACAACCCCAGGGCTAATCCTCTCCGTGCAGGCAGAGCCCACTGACCGTGTAGCGCCAGACCCCCCCGATGTCCTGGCTCTGCTCAAAGCAGGTGGGCTCCAGCCCCTCATCCAGGCAGCACTTGACAGAGACCAACCCGCCGGGCCCAGCCCCGATGACGGCCACGCGCCGCACCATGGTGTCCTGCAGCAGGGAACGGGCAAGTGGAGGAGCAGCTGGAAACAAAACAATCCAGGAATCAGCAGAAACACCAGTCCCTTCTTCCCCTCCCTAGAAAAACATCCCATGTTTTCCCTGGCTGCAGGTGTCCACCATGGAAAACTGTTCTTGGAGAAAGGCATAGCCAGCTCTTGACTTGAGCACTATGGACAGATGCTGCTTGTTACCCTTCCCTCTGTGCTAAGACTACACTGAGCTTAGCAATTCCCAGCAATTCCCCTCCTTCGTGTGGGGAAAAATGAGATCCTTTTACACTGTGCTGCTACTTCATTTTATTCCCTTTCCCTACCCAGACTAGGGCATGCAAAAAAAAGGGGACGGGGCTTGCAGCTTCTGCATGAGCTAAGTGATCCTCCTGAAACCTTTGCAAGAAACAATTTCAGCTACGCTGGCTCATTTTCATGCTTTCCTTTTTAATTTTCCATTAAAGAGCAATGTCTCGAAAACAAAAAGGGTTTAAAAAAGAAAAAAGAAGTGATGCCTGACTGAGCAGGAGCACGGCACAGCCATTCACAAGTTAAACAGCCCCGTGAAAGCATGGCTGGGATTACAGAACACACAAAAGCTAAGAAACCCAGGAAACACAGGGTAAAAATGGGAGGAACTCAAAGCCTGGGGGGTGTAAACTGAGCTGCACTGAGCTTGACAGGAAACTAGGAAAAATGAACCCACATGAACTTGGATTAGATAATAAACACTCCCACTACAGAGTCTGCTGAAAGAGTAATTTATAACTTTTTTTTTCCTGTAAGTTTTGTGTCAAAAGTTACTTAACATAAACAGGAACTGGAGAAAACTGCAGAAAGATGGAGGAAAATGAGGGGGGTGCAATAAAAACCGTCGGCACCCAAATCCCGAGACTGAGCCACTCCTTGATCTGCAGGAACAGGGCAGGACATGCCAAGAGCCACCGCCCCCTTTCGGGAGCCTCCTTTGATTTTAGGAAAGGGTAGCGACATGCTAAAATCAGCCCTCTTTTCCAGCCCTGCCTACAGTTTTACTCCAGAAGTTCCCCTCAACACCCCTCTCCTCCCGCCAGCAGGGAGGCGAAGCCAGTGGCAAACACCAAACCCCTGGAAAGCTGTCTGCCCGTTTTTAAAGCCGGCAAAACCCCTCCGGAGAGAAGTGAGGTGCAAACCTTGCAGGACAGCGCTGTGCCTTCGCTGCTCGGGCTTCAGTCGAACTTTGCTTTGAGTTTCTCTCGCTGCAGATTTGAAGGGAAGGCTGAAGTTCAGGCAGCTCCCCACGGCTCTTGCACCACTGACCTTTACACCTGCACTCCCACGCCCTCTGTGCTCAAATGCACTGGAAGAAAGTTCCCAACACCCCAACGGCAGCGCTGGGTGAAAACCCAGGCTAGAATCCCAAAGGGAACATGCTTGCAAGGACTCCCACGCTGCAGCTGGCCCCTGGCCCGACCCAGGGAGAAGCTCGGGGTTGTCCTGATCCATCCCCCTTGTGCAATGCCGGTGCCTGGCAGGCGTTCACTTGGCATGCCCAGGGAATCAGCAAAACACATTCCCTCTGTCAGCTGACAGCATGGATGGAGCGCAGTGCAGTCTAATTTTGGGAGGTCAGTGAAAGCCCTCACAGCCCCAGTCTTGTGAGATGCTCATGGCACCTGGTGGCACAGCCCCAGCCCAGACACGGACTCCTCTAGCTTTCCCATGCACAGGGAGACAACACGGAGACATCTGCAGCAGGCTCCTGACACAGCTGATGAAATTTTATTCATGAAAAAAACACATACGCAGACAGACACTGAGGAAAGGCTGTCAACCCCAGCAGGTTTGCAAAGCTGCGCTTGGGGTTGAGCTGGAGCAGAAAGGTTTGTACTTCAGTTTGTTCCATCTGTTGAAATCCTTTTAACCTGTCCCATGGCACATTGTGGAGATGTCTGACCTGAGATAACATCCCCCATGATAAGGATAAAACCATAACCAGTCTCTAAAACCTACTGAAAACCAAAAATCACGGCAGCCAGGAGCAGGAGGAACCCCACCACAGTCAGGAGAGAAGGGAAAGAGCTGGAGGAGCCAGCAGGGACTCGTGTTCTGGTGGGCTTCAGGACCCGGTCCCACTGGGTGAGGATGGCCTGGCGTGCCCCTTCCCAGCACTTAGGGCCCCTCAGTCGGTACTGATAGGGAGAGCAGGGACCAAAGAAGATGGTGAGAGCCAGCCAGGGGTCTCTGCAGAGCAGCCCCAGCACACTGGGCTTGGCACCGATGAAGGAGGCAAGTGTGTCCATGTAGACCAGACAGTCTGTCTTGAGGACTTCATCATAGGACAGACCAAACCTTAAAGAATCAGGGAAGAAAAAGAGGCAGGAGAAAGACTGGTTTCAAGAGGGCTGAGAGGAACTTGAGTGCAAGTCCTCTGCATCCCTTACTGTATCTGCATATAACTGGGTTCCTTCCAGGAAAGCACTGGGTGTACATGCAGTGGGAACTTGTGTCTCTCTGAGCTCAAATCCTGTCTCTTACACAGGGAACAGCTACGGAGTGTAAGCCTGAGTGTTGCTGCCCCCCGAAATCCAGGGATTCTTCAATCCATAAAAAAAACCTTTGGGGCTTTGGGGAATAACTTACCATCGCACTAGACTTTTCTTCTCATTTACTTCCTTCTCCATGACAGACTGAGGAGGCAACTGACACAAGCCTAGAAGAGAGAGGAGAGTGTCCTCCAGAGTGTAACTCCCTGAGGGACTTGTGAACTCATTCACTGTTGCAAAACTTGAGAGTCCCTACCCTGGGAGGGCAGGAAACCCCCATTGCTTTAATTCAGCTTGGCAGTGGCAATTCTGCTAGAGTTCAGTCCTCCAGTGGTACAAATTCACTCACACCTTTTCCTGCTCCTACAGATTTGTGCTGCCAGGGCACAGGCAGGTAATGTGGGGTGACACACACTGTGCAAGCCCCAAAAAGGATAATCCCAAAGAGAAACCACAGAGCTTTCCCTGGAAAGGAACCTTGATGCAACCCTCCCCATGACTCCAGTGAGAGGGTGTTATCATTAATTTTATTTTAAAGAAACTCAGGAGGTTTCTTTCCTCACTCTTGTTGCTGTAGCTTAGTGGAAGGGAAATAACTTGGGAAGCCTGAGCCCCGAAAATGCTCCCTTGTCCACTCTGAAATAAGCTTCTTAGCTCTGGGATCTTCAGGGACAGAAATCCAACTTGGTGGAGGGACAAGATGTGTCCAGTCGGAACCACATTTTGGTACCCAGGAGAGCTCCCTTTAGCTCTCCTACCTTTGAAGACACGGGTCACCCAGCGTGCTTGCATCTCTACCACGGGCATGAAGGATCCAAGGGGCTTAATCAGCCCAATGACAGCCAGGGTGTGCTTCTGCAGGTGGGTTGGGAACACGTATTGGTAGAGGGATGCATGCTTGTTTTCCATCTTGACGACTGATTCTTCTAGGAACGGGAAGGAGACATCGTAGCCCGTGCAGAAGACAATGATATCAATGGGCTCCTCCTCAGGGCAGTTGTGGAAAACAACTGAGTTGTCCTTGAACTCCTTCACGCCTGGCTTAATGATGATCCTCCCTGTCAGGATGTAGCTTGGAAGGTCATCATTTAGCACAGGCTCACGCATCAGGCAGCTGTGGAGAGCAAAGAATGGGAGACCACGAGCAAGCTCTGACCCCGCTCCTCCTCCCCCTGAGCCCATGACCTCCCTGTGTCATTTACTCTGAGCAAACAGCCCTGTTTCCCACTTCTCCAAACTCTGACACATTTAACCTTTGCACCCATGTCACCCTGTCCCATAGCATGAGTGATTCCTGGACATCTCCTTCCTTCTTCCTCCATTCTCTGTATTACTCTTTAAACCCTCTCTTCTCAGAGCTGATCCATGCTTTAAGCCTTTCTTCTCCTCTTTTACCAGGAAACCTCATGAGGGAAACTCCTCTGGTCCTTCCTGGGCTTTTCCAGTGTGCTTAATCTTTCACCACCTAAGGGGGCTACAGCTTATCTTCTGCTGGGCTACAAACTCCCAGTTGGAGATCACCCCAGTCTGGGCATTGGTTGGTGTTGGTTGCTGGAGATCTCCCCCTGTCCACACCATCAGCTCATCTGCACAGCCACCACCAAGAAGTAGTACCTCTTCTCTGGCTGAAGGCCATAGTTTTCATGGTTGAATCGCTGGTTCACCTTGAAATTAACGAGCCACCGTGAAAGGGGTCCGGGCAGGCTGTTTCTGATCAGGTTCATAAGGCGAGTGTTGAAAACCATGTCCCATGGGTAGCCGTAGTCAAACACGCGGTTCAGCACCCAGGCACCTCGACTGGTGGAAATGGTCACCTGAGAGACAGCAGAAAATCAGTGATTTGGCCAGGAATTTGCGGCTTTACCTTTATAAAACAACTCAGAGGGGCACGGCACAGACAGCTGCACAGCAGAGAAAGGGCAACAGCATCTTTAAGAACTCCTGACTGCTGATAGTGGAGGTGAAGGAGCAAAGACGAAACCTGGCTTTTTTTCAAGGTAGGTTTTTGACCTAGAACTTCAGGCTCAGAAAGACTGTTTGTACACCCTGTCTCCATGGTAACAGCAAGCTGATGTACACAGCATCTCCCTCCCCACACGCCTGGCATGGCTGGCTGGCGGTGGTACCTTGGCAGCTACACGGCTGGCCTCCACTGCGATGTCCACTCCAGAATTGCCCATGCCCACCACAAGGACACGCTTCCCCTGAAACAAGTCGGGATGTTTGTACTGCCGGCTGTGAAAGTACTGGCCTCGGAACTTCTCGATGCCTTGGAGAAAAAGAAACGAAGTTCTTAAGTACCTGAGCATTTGTGGGTTTTGTTGGTAGAAGCAAACTAGATGGGAAGAGTGAGGAAGTGCAGCTGCTGGCCAGGAGGGACATGGGGAGGTTCAGCTCTCAATTCCATGCACACAGAACTGGAGCTTCGTCTCCAAATTGGGGTCTAATAGACAAAAATGCTGAACCACAAGGATGTATTTGCTGTTCACACCAGGAGGTTTGGAAAGCAGAACCAAGAAAAGGAAGGAAGCATTGTCCCCAAGGAACCTCTAAATCTTCTTCTCTCAGCCCCTGGAAGAAGGTAAGAGCAGGCAGCCCTATACTGTACCAGGAAAACAGTGCAGGGGGAGGGATGGCTCGGACAAACTGCCGCTGCAAACCATAACAGCATCAAAGACGTGTGATGTCTGTTTCCCATGTGCCTCCGTGACCACATTCCACTGGCCTGTGGTGGCAAAGTCGGCGTGTTTCCGGATGCTGACAACAGTGGTCTGAAACATGGAAGTGAAGTCAAGTCACCACTGGCATCAGGCATGTGGGAATGGGGCAGTGCTGGGGTACCCACCACTCACCTCTAATTTGATGTGCTCCCGGAGGCCAAAGCGCTCAGCATAACGTCGGAGGTAGTCCAGGAACTGGGCATTGGGCAGGAACACCGGGAAGTCCTCAGGGTAGGGGAAGTCAGAGTATGCTGACATCTCCTTCGAGGTGTTGCTGATGACTGACGGGTAGATGCTTGGCCGGCCGGCCTCGATGTGCTCCTGGCATGGCACCCCAGGAGCATCAGCCCTGTGCCCAGGGTGGGAACTGCCCTCCCCACTTCCCTTCCCCTGGTCTCAGGGGGTGCAGCCAGGAGAGGTCAGTACCCAGCAAGCTCTCACACCCCTTCCCCACCCACTGGAGCCCAGCTCAAGCTGCTCCCCAGCCTGAAATCTACAGCTCCCAAGGGAAGGGGGACAGGCACCACTGGCTCACCGTGTAGCGCCAGACCCCCCCGATGTCCTGGCTCTGCTCAAAGCAGGTGGGCTCCAGCCCCTCATCCAGGCAGCACTTGGTGGCTGTCAGCCCGCTGACACCAGCACCCACCACAGCAACTCTCATCCTTGCCGTCTCCACCAGGATTCCAGGCTGTGAACGGGGCTTAACCTGGGAGAAACCCCTCAGACAGTCATCACACGCTCAAGGAGCAGCTCCTGGTGTGCCCTTTATAGGGGATTTCTCTATACGCCACCCTCAAACCATTCCATTTACCAGTCTTCTGGGCTCTCCATTCACATGTTAGTCTAAATGTCTTAAAACTTCATTTTCTTCACTACGCTTTTTATAAATCTATTGGCTCTTACAGCGCACTCACCAGCCTGCTTCCAAAACCCTCCAGTTTTCCTGGAAACTGGCTCTGAAAGTATGTAGTTAAAGCACAATTCACTGCCAACTTTTATTTACAATCTGTGTTTAAACTACGCCACCTTATCAGTCTTGCAAATACTTTTATCTTTGGATATCTGCCCTTGCCTTTCTCAGAAAAAAAGCCCCAACAGATAAACCTATTCAGTCTCTACATCTCGGACAGGGTCCTGTCTCCTACCCCCAAGGAGGATGGTGCCAACTTTGACACTGCTACCAAGGCCGACAGAGGGCTGAGCATGTAGCACACCTTGGATTTAAGATGCTTTTGGGTCTGTCTCCCACAGCCATCCCACTGGGGAGGTCTAGGCTGGACACACAGGCTGTTCCAGGGCTGCAAGGGGCTCCATCCTGGGGCTTGAAAGGCAGCAGCCCCTGGGTTGACATCCAGCCCTACCTACAAGGCTCCCACTCTGCAGTGGGGATGACAGATCAAAATCTTTCTTGATAGTGCCGGGCAATAAAACAAGGGATCATGGCCAGGTATGGCTTGGACTGGACACTCCCAGAGCTGGAACCCTCACCCAGGTGCCCCAGGAGTGCTGCTGCAGCCTCTGGTTTAACCCCAGAGGTTAACTAAGACAACATGCATTAATTCAGCATACCAGGATGTCACTGTCACTGGCTCCTCTGTGCTGAGAAGCACTTTCAGCTTCCACAAAACACAGAGGACAGTGTATTCATCAGAAAAAAAAGAATGAAGAATGCAGTAAAAAAATGGAGTTGGACAGTATTTTCTAGAAACCACCATATCCCCCAGAACAATTTCAACTTTCAGTCATAAGGCAGCACCTAAAGAATATGTCACTTTCCAAGGCTGGAACAGAAAGTGGACTTAGTAAATGAAGAAAGCAGTAGCATGAGCTGCTCTCTGTTGACTATTTTGGGGGAGGGTTTTTTTGCATAGTGGGAGTTAACATATATCACAAACACCTCCCAGCCACATAGGCTATTTGATTCCCTACCCTCCTGCATAGAAACTAGAAATAATATCCAGGAAACACTGTCTGTGCTACCCAGTGCCTCTTTCTGCCAGACTTTCCATCCTGACCCTGCAAGTATCCGTAGCAACTAACCAGAGAAGTGCCAAGCCACAGGGCAGGGAGGGATGGAAAGTCTCCTCAGCTCCCCAGGGACACTTACCTCCTGGCCTCAGCCACCTGTGCTGTTTCACCTCCACTGCAGGGAGAGCCCCCCTCTTGCTCCTGATTTATAGGCGAGACGTGGCACTTTGGCAGAGGCAGGGAAGGGCAGGCGGCCACCCCACTCCCACAGCAGTTGCACAATCAGGGTTTGCAGTGGGAGGAGTGCCTGGACTCTCCTGCAGAGCGAGCTGGACAGCTTGGCTGATGATCCCTAAAGGGGACCGAGTGGGTGGGAGGCAGTGGAGTGCTCCACATGTGTCTTGTGGTAATGCCAGGACATCGAGTGTGTGTGAGGGGGCAGCTGCAGCTGTGGGATGTTTTCACTTACCCCATGGCCATTCCAAAAGGGAGCTGAATCAAAGAGTTCCAAAACGCTGCAAAACAGCAGCGTTTTGACAGGACTTTGCACCCAGGGCACCTTTGGGGAAGAAAAAAAATAAAAAGAGCTGGTTTTGTGGTCACTGCTCACAGGGCACAGTGGCTTCATCATGCCATCCCTAAGTAGGCAAAAGGCTCCCCCTGTCAATTGGAGAGTGTGAAATGGCCACAAACACCAGTGAACCAAGGTCCTAAGCACAAAGAACGGGAAACTGTTGGCTTAAATATCAATGCAGGACATAGAGCCCATCCAGGTATCTCCCAGGGGTAAATGATCACAGAAACTAAGGGAATAAGGATGGCTTTGGATGGGGCTTTGCCCCCAGCTACTCAATAAATTTAGGGGTGACTGGTGAGAAAGTAAATACAGCTGAGCACAGAGACCATGGAGAGACAGTTGATGGAGGACTGGGTCTGTAGGAAAACCAGCATTTATAAAGAGATGGGGCTATTTGTGCCACGGAGATGTCAGCAGGCAGCTCACTGGGGCTCTGCAATGTGAGCACAGGGAACAGTGAAAGCTGCCACCAAGGCATCACCTTCTCACTGAAAAAGGGACTCCCAGAGTTTGAATAACCAAGGAGGCTGTAAGAGAGAAGGTGAAAACCCCATCCAAGGACTGCAGAACAAAGGGTGGGAAATAAAGCATCCAACGGATATCTGCTCTGACACCGTGTTTCAATCTGCAGAGGCATGAGATGGGACACCAGGGAGCTGAAATGAGAAGTGGAAATCAGATGTACATTAGTAAAAAGGAAGGTAATTAACCATAAGAGAATTCTGCTGAGCTTTGTGGCAGACCCAGACACCTGAAGAACACACATTTGGTTTGTGGAGGAACAGGACTCCCTGCTCCCGTGTTGGGGCACTGCCAGGAGTGCAGCTGCCTGAGCTGCCACCCATCAGTAGCACCCATAGAGACACATCAGCCTCCTGGGGCTTCCCCACCCCAGGACCTCGGTTTGTTTCTACCCAATTCCTGGCTTGTGGGTTTGATCCCAGGAGCGCATCGGGTTTGGAGCACATGCCCAGTCTGGGGTGGTTGTGCCAGCCACGCTGCAGAGCAGCTCTGTGAGCGACATCCGAGAAGGATGTATCTGCAGAGTCTGGAGCCTGTGAAATCAAACTCATTCCTTTGACTTCACATTTCAGATCTCTCTCTACAGCATGAAAAAACATCCAGATTTGCTTTCCCAGACAAACGGGTCGTGTTTACTGAGGCAAAAGGGCAACAAGTCTTGCACATGCTCCTTGTGGGGATTTGCACAGACGCTGTGTCCCAGCTCTCCCTCACACTGGACTCTTCTCCAGATGCATAAAACCTTGCAGCTGCCAAGATGCTTGCCAGCAGTCAGCAAAAAATAGTAGGGAATCCACAAAGGCAAATGTTTTGTTCTTCATACGCTCCTGCTTTTCTGAGTTTCTCAGTAGGCATCTGAACAACTCGCAGTTAAAAGGACACTGTGGCAGCATCCCAGGAGTGGTGTTAGTGCTTTTAGGAGAGCAGTTTAGGGAAGCTTTCTAAAAGAACAAGTTGTATTTTGGTTTATAACAGCTACTGGCTCAGAGATGGGGCCAGATGCCTTTGCTGCAGCTGCTTACAGCAGGGGTGGCTCTGGTGAGGAATCCAGTTCAGAGATGCAGGATGAGATGCAGCGAGTGACACCACATGAGTCTGGGGTAGAAATACATCCAAAGCCTCAGTGATCTGCCTTAGTACTGTGATGTTCCCCTCCACAAATAGTCCTGGCAATGCTCCGGGACAGGTGTGCAGAACAAAGCATTAGTGGAGATGGGCATGAGACAGCCAGAAGGCAATTACTGTAATCGTGCATGGGCATGCCCAGGGTGATGAAAAGCCCTTGTCAGCGCAATATAGGAAAATTCTTCTTGCTTTACTCGCCTCTGCCACTGGCATGGCAGGGAATAGTATCCTGGGATATCTGAACAGAGCAAACCTATGTACCATCAAGTCTCAGCACAGCCCACTTTGCTGTTTTCTAGGCTTGTGTCAGCAGCTTTTGTCATGTGTCATGGTGAAGGGGAAGAAGGAAAAAAAGAAAAGTGGAGTTTCTTGCTAAGCCAGACTCAAACTAAATCAGGGTACTCACAAACAAGCAGCTGCTGCCGCCACACGCACTCAGGACCTGATGGGATGTGGGGTCTGGGCTCAGTGAAACGCCTAATTTTCCCCTCTCTAACATCACAGCTGCCTCCCCTTACTGTCCAGTAACCCACTTTTGCTGCACTTCCGAGGCCAGAAGGCAATTTCCTGCTTAAAAACAAAGACAACCCCCCTCCCCAAGCAGCAGGGCCTGTTGTGATATTTACTTTATTATTCCCAGCACATAGATGAAAATCCCAGTGACAAACACTGGTAGAACACTCACATTTCTGTTTGAATCTCAGCTAGGTACATTCAATATATTGAACTATTCCTGAAACCTCTCAACAGACACAGCTGTTAAGGAGACCCAAAGGAGTGGACATGGGTTGTGGCAGTGACTATGGGCAAGGGCTTTACCTGCTAAGCAAGGAAGTCTCTGTCTGGAGGGTACAAATGTTTGTTCCAACATACTTGGCAAAGTCTAACCTCATTTAATAAGTCACCATGTTTCCTAGGGATGTAACTTGTGGAATTTGTCAGGAGAAAACTGCTGCCCTCGTTAAACCCTTTGGGTTAATAAAGCCTGGAGAGCTGCAGTTTTTAACTTCTTGGGTGTGGAGGTTTTAAAATTTGTGTTTAAGAGCTTCCCCAGGTAACTGCTCCAAAATCTTCACAAGAACAAACCTGATGGACATATATACCCTCCACTGACCACCACATCCTTGCGCCAGGACTCAAAGTGGACAAAACACACGCTCCCCAAATGCCGTGGGAGATGCACGCAAGTAGCATGCACCACTGGGAAGGACTTTAGACCCTTCTCAGCTCTTCTGAGCCAAACTTCAGAGGTCTGTGTCTGGCATTTGGCAGGTAATAAAACATAACTGCTGGGGAAACTGTTAGAGCAACTAGGAGTTAAATTTAAAGTAACTTGTAAGCAAAATACTCCTGAGGAAGAGCTGTCTGGAGAGCACATGGCTAAAACATGCAGAGCCCGACCAGACGGCACCTTCATACCACCCTCAGGTGAAGTCATCCCCCAGCTTTCAAGTGCTGTCAAAAATTCAGTCAGTGCAGGTGAACCCTTTCTGTAAATATTGACCGAGCTCCCAGGCCAGGCACTTCGAATGCTTCCAATTCCTGCTGCCTCTCCAAGAGCATCTCCAGCTGATGTGTGCCTCAGCATGGGGACATGGCAGCACTCCAAATTCAGGTGGAGATGTGGCCCTGCATCAGCCTGGCCTCCCACCTAGGAGCACTTTTGTGGTATTATTCTCAGAAATGTAGGGTTTTAAGAGGACAAAGCCCCCAAACACTAAGCAAGTTGCTGTTCTCAGACCCTTCAGAGGTACTGGGCTGAGGAGCCAGCACAGGCACTGTGAAGCTGTGTTACCTCACATCAGCTGATAGACCTTTCACCTCCAACAGCTTCACCAGTCCCTAGGAGACAGCGTGGGAAGGAATGTCTGAGCCATCTTCCCCTGCAAAAGCAGATCTAAGTGACCTGTACCACTTTGTTTCCTTCACCTGTGTTCAAAACTTCTGGTTATGGAGACTCCAGCACATCCCACACAGCTCCATGCTTGCTTTTGGTGGGACCATCAAGTTTTCTTTTCTCTCTCCACATCAGAGACAAGCTCTTAGCTGACATTTAGGGACAACTGAGAAGACTTTGCAGCATCACCTTTCCATCAGTTTAAATAGGAACTGATTAATGTGAAAGAGAAACTCTGACTCACTCATGCCTCGGCTTGCTAATTGCTGAGAAGCTGCTCTTAGGTTATGCTGGGTTCTTGGGGATGCTCAGCACCGCTGAAGTGTAGACCCACTGGCTGCTATTTCCTATTTATAACCTGGAAGAGGATTTTTGTGAAATAAAATAGTCAGAAAACTATATCCAGGAGGAGTGCACAGCATGAGAGCACCTCAGCCCCCGGCCCTGGCATGGGGATAGGAAAGGTCAACCCAAGGCAGAAAGAGGAGAGTAACGCTGCAGGAAGAGTTAATAATTTACATGGAGCGACACAGATATCAAAAAACTGAAACAGGAAAAAAACCCATGGACTTCTTTTCACTCATTTCCCAGCAGCCATATTCCTCAAAAGAGGAAAAAAAAAATTGATGTTTTCCTCTCCTCTCTGAAAAACAAAGGAAAGAGAATTGCAGGAGTGGGGAGGCAGCAAAAGGGAGAAAAGTTAGGGTGGTCAAAAACCCCTGGAAGGAAAAAATTAAATCAAACCCTTCAACAATTCTAATGGCACTAGAGGTAGTTCTGCTCAGTATCTGCAAATTCTTGATGGGCTTTTTATCCTATGCTACAGGAAAGCAAGGAAAAATGAGCACACGGCGTCCAAAAGAACATGAACAGTTGGGAAATTGTACAGAATTCTGCCTTCTTCCAGCCTGAAGATGCCTCATGGCTAAGGCTGGTTCCTTGTGATGCTCAGAGGGGGTCACAGCAGGACAACAGGAATCCTGCTGGGGACAGGCTGCAGCGACAGGAGCCACAAGAGGGGGATGGCACAGCTCGTCTGTGCACAGCCTGTGCAGCTGCAGCTGTGCCCTGGCTGCTGCCCCGGGACACGTGTATTCCTAAGCAGGGGGCAGATGGTGGGTAGGGGTCACTGGCCACAGAGCCAGTCCCTGTGCAGACACTCTCAAAGCTCCTG
>WEKX01008314.1:49779-77242 GCA_013390025.1 Pitta sordida | reverse complement strand
GGATCTGGGATGGGAAGGAAGGATGAGGGGTCCGGGATGGGGTATCTGCGATGGGGGTCCGTTGTGGGGGCTCTGAGAAGGGGGGTTTGTAACGAGGGCTCCGTAACGGGGGGTCCGTGCTGGCAGCTCTGCAATTGTGGCCCGTGCCGAGGGTCCGCACTGGGGTGTTTGCGATGGGATGCTCCGTGCTGGGGGCTCTGCAGTTGGGGTCTGTACCAGGATCTGTCCCGGGATCTGTCCCGGGGTTCCGCACCCGCCCGGGAGCTGCGGGGCCGGGAGGGTGCGGGGCTGGTGCGGACCCAGCCATGGGGGCGGGTGCAGCTCCGCACTTGGCATCGGAGCAGCGCCTGTTCTCCCCCGGGTCCGGGCAGAAGGTGGGTTCCAGCCTTGTCCTGCTCCCGGGCCGCTCCCGCAGGACCGCGGAGCCCTGTCCTGGTGTCATCCCCCCTTCCCGGTCCCTGCACAGCCTGTGCTCACTGCCGAGGGGAGGTGACACATCAGGTCACGCCGGACCACAGGAGTGAGCCGTGCCCAGGGACAGGTGACACCCAGACACACCCGTGGTCACCTCTGCCTGCCAGGGCTCGTGGAGTGACCCCTGAGTCCCAAAGGACACCACACCTGGAAGGACAGAGGGGTTGATCCAGGGCCTGGTCACAGGCAGTCCCTGGGGTTCCATCCTGAAGGGCTCCAGAGAGGAAGAGCTCCCACATCCCAGCTCCACAAACCCATGGCTTGGGCTGTACAGCCTGTTTTCCTTTCAGCCCTCTTGGCTCTTTGGGAATATCTGGGACTATCTGCTTCAGTCGTGGTCTGGTTGGTCCTTGGCAATCTGCTGGGGAGCTCTGGGGAACGACAAAACCAAAGAAATGTGATTCCACGCTCACCACAAAGGTGTGGAGACACTGGCAAGAGCTGGGTTTGCTTCATTTTATTTACATTTCTACCAAAGCAAAAGCAAGTGCAATTCAGAGGGTGAAAACGGGGTTTATTATTGACATTTTAATCACTGAGAAGTACATTCTGCACAGCTGAAGTCCAACGGCAACAGAGGAATTTCAGGAATTAAAATGGTGCGTGGTGTCCCTACACAATGGACAGGCTGCAACACACAGGAGAGATTTCATTTCTGAAAGACTGATTTTACAATTAAACCGGACCTTGCTTCGCTTAGAGATGCTCAGGATGATGTCAAAGGTGAACAGCAAAATCCTGGGGTGCCTCTTTCAGGAAACACAGGTGGCCTCGTGAGGCTGGTTTTGTGCTGCTGTGGGAGCTCTTGGAGAGGATTTCACATGAGGAAAGGAAAGGGAGGAAGTGTTGGAACAAAAGGGACCCTGGAAGCTGGTTCTCATCCCTTCCACCAGCAGGAAAAAGTGGCATTTTTCAGGCTTTGGGGGTCACTGCCAACTTCTACCTGGCAAAAGGAAGGAAAACCTGAGGGGTGAGAGGCTAAAAATGTTAATTATTCTGGAGAAGCAGGGAAAAGAAAACCTTTAAGGGTCATAACTAGAGCAGGGAGGAACTGCGGGCAGGGAGAGAATCTGCATTAGGAGGTCGCTTTCTTCAGGAGTCAAAACATTGGGCTGGGGATTAATTACCCAAAATTCCTGCTGAGTGGGGCTACAGGAGCTCCAGCTGGATACAACTAACCCTAAACCCCAACCCTAACATCCCTAAGGTATCCCTGCTGAACAGGGAGGGCCCTGAGGGACAGGGAGGTGACAAATGGCAGGTGACAAACGCCCCATCTCACAGTCCCGGGGCTCAGACCAGAAGCCTCTTTATAAGGGTCTCTGTCAACATCTGGAGGAGTTAATTGAATTGATCATTTTAATTTTGCAGTTCACCTTCGCACTGGAGCTTTCCCCTGAGGCAGCACACGAGTGAAGCAAGGGACAGACAGGGCTGGGTTTGGGACTAAGGGGAATAGTCCTGTGGCTCCGTGCTGGGGTCGCTCCTGCTGCCCAGCTCCTTGATTCGGAGCAGCTCCAAAACGCCCCGCGGGTTCCAGTTGCCCTTTGTGCTCTTCAAATCCATCTCCTTTAACGGCAGGAACCCCCATCCTTCCGCCACTTCCAGCAGCTGCCGCACCGGGCTGGAATTCTGGAATTCTCCGTGGATTCCGGGGTGGAGATCTGCGGGTTCCGAGCTCTCCTGCACATCCCACCTGGCATTTGGGAGCGGGATGTCCCGGCTCCTGGCCGTGTGCACCGTGCCCAGGGCGTTGTGGAGCCACAGCAGGCGCTTGAGGCCCTGGAATGTTCTGCCTTTGTCGTGCAGGAGCTGGTGCTCGGTCACGGCTCTCCTGCTGCTGGGAAGGAGCGGGGAAGGAGGGATTGGAGATGCTGCTTTGCATCCCTCAGTCCCGGAGGAAGGAGAGTTTTGGTGGTGCCACAGCCTGAGGAGCCCCACACGGGTGATTCCTGAAAATGGGGAGCTGAAACCCTTCCCAAATCTCCGGGAAGATGAAACCCTTCCCAAATCTCCAGGAAGATGAAACCCTTCCCAAATCTCCAGGAAGATAAAACCCTTCCCAAATCTCCAGGAAGATAAAACCCTTCCCAAATCTCCAGGAAGATGAAACCCTTCCCAAATCTCTGGGAAGATGAAACCCTTCCCAAATCTCCAGGAAGATAAAACCCTTCCCAAATCTCCGGGAAGATGAAACCCTTCCCAAATCTCCGGGAAGATGAAACCCTTCCCAAATCTCCTCTTTTTTTAATCTCCTGGCCAACAAGGCCAAGCAGACTGACAAAATGACCTGAGCAGGTTTAAAGGGCTCTCACAGAGAGTTGGTGGTTCCCAAATTTAGGTTCTTTCCAGAGGAATCAAAGTTCCCCTTTCCTTCACCTCAGTGTTACGGGATTCTCGGGTTTGTTCCCTTCCCCCCGGGGCTGTAAGTCAGGAGTCACTTCACTGGAATCACTGAATCCATGAAATAAAAACAAACCCTTTTATTTTCTTCAGCTACAGCAGGAATGGTGAGCCAAGCTAAATTCTGGGATACAAATATTTCAGGATTTCAGGCTGTTTAGGTCACATCTAAGCGCGTTTACAGACTCCCTACTGCGGGTTTGGATCCAAATGGGCACCTAAATCTGGGATTTTGGCACGTGCCATCCCCACAGCTCGTGCTGAACATCCTCACGTGGCTCGTGCAGATGAAATGGGGGGTGTGTTACTCCTCTAAAAATGCAATTGCTCTAATTTTATACTGCGGAGAGGGTGATATAAAATGCTGCTGCATCAAATATCTTGAATTTTCTTCTTCCCCCCCTCCCCTGCCCCGGCCTTCAATAACTGCCAGCAGTGCAGAAGTCAGCCTGTTAAACCAAAATAAAACCGTTTTCTCATTATATTAACGGAGCAAAAGGAGGATTTTACTTACTTCTCAATGTCTTGACACGTTGCAAAACAAAGCACGGCCAAAAATGTCACAATCTGCAGAGACCTCTGGGGCAGGAACATTTTCCCCCTTCTTTAAACCCCCTGATGACGGGCTCAGAAATCTTGGTCTCTCCTCTTCCCTTTCACCTGACAAAAGGTATTTCAGCCTTTAACCACAGGGACAGGGGGAGTGTTGTGATGTGGGAATTCATCCCACGACCTCCCAGGTACAAAGGAAAAGATGTAACAGATTTCACAGGGTGTTTCTCCATTTCCTTGCTCGGAGCCCAAAAATCTCCTTTCCCATCGTTGCCTCTCAAGGCAACACTTCCCATTTTTTGTGCATTTGCAACGGGAAATTATTGCAGGACCGGGAAGAGTCTGATCAAAACTCCACAGAAATTGGACAAAAATCAGGACCAGAATTGCTGCCTAAGAAATGTGTTGTAAAACTCTTCTTGAAAAGTATTTAAGGAGCAGGAATGTCAAGTTAAAAGGTGTTCACAGCCCTGGGCCTTCACTAATACAAAGTGCTGACATGCAAACATCCAGGGTTAAATCGGCTGGATTTCAGTGAAAAATAATTATTTCACCAGCAAATCCTGCATTAATTGTTGCATCAAAGCCTGGAGGGACAACAAAACAGAAGTTGCAGCATTTAAGTTGATGTGTGAGAAGAGTAAAAACATGATCCTGTGTAATTTTTGGAGGAAATCCTCCTTTTTGTGAAGAAGCAGTTTGGGATAATAAAAACCTCATCATCTCCTCAAACGCCTTGTCTTTATACCGACTTGAATATTGATTTGTCAGTGGTTGGGCAGAAAGGCAAATTCTACATTAATATAATACATGGAAATGGTCTATTTCCTTGTAACAATTAAACTTGTTCTCATTAATTTGCGAGTCATTTCTCTGGGCAATACTTTGAAACCCAACTAGACGGGAAATAACCAATGGATACCAGCCCTGATTTAAAAATATCTGCATGAAAGGCAGGAACATGCACATAAATATACATTAAGACGTGGATATTTACATGCTGAATGATATTGGAAGTTATGCAGAACTGCTCCTACACCACAAAGAACGCAAAGAACATTCATTAAAAGCATCTCCCAGATACAAAAGGGAACATTATCTACTCACTGCTGGTGCTGTTTGATCCCAGGGGAGTCCTGACCTGCCCAACGTGTCTCCTGCCAGTGCAGTCGCAGTGACACCCAAGTGCCACCTGCTTTTATACCAGCCCAGGGAGCCTGGGAACAATGGGAATGATCTCCAGGGCTGAGCCCTTCCCTCCCTGTTCCCAACATCCAGGATTCTACAACCTTCAGCTTTGACTAAGGAGAACATCACAACTCCAGGGATAAATTTTTTACTCCTTTGTCCCTCTCCTGGTTTTGATTCTCTCCCCAGATGTTCCTGTGCCTCAGGGTGTTGGATAAAGGACATTCAAACCTAAAGGGACCTTAAAACCCATCCAGGGACACCCCCAGGCTGCTCCAACCTGGCCGTGGACACTTCCAGGGATGGGGCAGCCGCAGATTCTCTGGGCAATTTAAATAAAATGCTGCTGGGTTTTAATGCTCAGCACAAACTTCATTTAAATTCGTTGACTGTACGGGAAAGAAATGGGTTTGAAATCTTGGAAACTGGGGAGGAGTGGAAAAGACTCATGGCCAAAACCCATATTCTGATATGTTTTGAAACCCTCCAGGCTGGCACCATGCAAGGCTTGATCCCCATTTTATGGCCTCTGACAGGTAATTTCAGCACAATTTGGATGCTCAGGATCATTCAGCTGAAATTCCTTAAGGGGATCAGTTCCTGCTTCTCAAAGTGAAAGACAGTGAATGTATTTGTCAGCCCTGGAAAGACTGAAAATATCTTTTCCTTAGGGAAGCAAAAGGATTCCTTTTCCATGGGCACAGATCCTGTTAAACCCAGGCTAAGGTGGACGCAGACCCAGAGCTCTCACAGCCTCTGTTCTCGCAGCTTCCATGGACACCAAATTGCTTTTCATTCCATCCCTCACCCTTCTTTTGAGCCCTGCTATCTCTGAGTGCTCCCCATCGTTAAGGAGAGTGTCACCCATTAAAGTGTCACCAATTAAAGATGACATTTGTTATAACGTTGGCAAATCCGAGTTTCCAGGGCAGCAGCCACACTGAATTACCCGCCGTGGCTCCGACACTCCTTGGTTACATCTTCAAGGATTAATAAGCACCAACTCATTGTCTGGAACATTCAGTCCAACTCATCCCTGAACTTTTCCAGTCTCCCGTGTTTCGCCTGGTGCAGTTTTGGCATCTCCACTGGAAGGGCCCTGACGGAACATGTTCTCCTGGTCACACCACGCTGCCATGGCCACGCTCCTCCACTGGCTCTTCCCTTCCACCCAAGGACCTGGGAAGAATCAAAATAACCTCAGTCGTGACCTTGTAACGTCTCCCTGAGAGCCAGACCTGGGCTGGAGTCATGGTGCACCCATGAGAAGCCCCCAGCAGGAAGAAGAGGCACTGGAAGGGATGAATTCCTGGTTTATGTACAATATTCCTAAAAATACATCTATAAAATGTGTTGATATCCCACTTAAACCCCAGTCACACACACAGGAGGTGTTAGCTATGACTTCTGGCTTACAGGAAGGACAACTCGAAGGTGTCATTGTGCAGCGATTATTTTAACCTGAATTAAAACCATCCAGCTCTAAACCCGCCCCTGGTGTTGGCACAGCTCTCCCTCCCCATCCCTTCGGCCCCACCAGGCACACAGTGCCAGTGTCACAAGGGGATATTGTGCCAACAGCACGATCTTATCTGGGATAAATTATCCTCTGCAAGAGCCCAGGATGGGGCAGAGCAGGAGCCTGTTTTGCCATGGAATTAACCCGCCTGACCCGGGTTTGGATACCTCAGGCCTCCCTCAGAGCACATTTGGAGCCATCAAAGGTTTTAACCTTGCCTTCAAAGCTTTCCTTCCCTCCCTCCCTCCGGCTTTTCCTGGTCTGACTCCCATCGGGAAGGGCCTTTGCTCTTCCCTCACCTTGTCCTGTGGGAGTTTTGGAGAGACGAGGGCTGTGCCAATTATGGTTTCCCAGCCAGGGATTCTTTTGTTTTGCTTTCCAGCCCTTTCCCCGGGGAGCCAGGTGGGGGAGGAAAGGGAATTACAGCTTTGCTGCAGAGGGAAGAAAAAAGGGGAAGAGAAAGCCTGGAGGCCCCGTTGAGGGGGAAGGAGGAACTGGAGGAGGGAATAGAGAGCAAAGCAAATGTGCAAATAGCCTCGTTAGGGCAAAGGGGCTCCTCTGGGCTGCGATTTGAAAACTTAATTAAACAAAGACTGCACTGCTTCAAAGGGATCCTTTCTCTGTAGAGACGGGCAGACACATCTGAGGGATTTTTTTTTCCATGTGCTGATCCCTGTTACTCACCAGTAACAGGAGTGTGGGCTCCACAAGAGCTTCCCTGACGTCAAAACCAACTCGGGGTTTGGTTGTTTCGGGTTTTTTTTTTTTCAGATTGTTTTTTGGGTTGTGTGTGTTTTGTTGGTTTGTTGGGTTTTTTTTTCCCCTTACTGCTCTTACCCAACAGACCAGAATTCCTGTGAGCTGCCGTACGTGTGGAAAACCAGACCCCGCCCTGGAGAGGAAACGGTTTGACCACATCCATGGTAAATACAGTTCCCCTGAGCTGCTGGTGGAGCTTCAGGCAGCTTCTCCTTCCTGGTCTCCCTCACTGCGAGGTGGCAGGAAATGACACCTCGCAGCAAACCCTGAAACCTTGGGCACCACCACACCTCGAGGGGCTGCAGGAGCATCACCCCAGGGAAGGAGCCAACAGCTTCCAGAAACACGGAGAGAGGTGGATTTCAGCTCCCAGGAGCAGGTCCCAGGCTTGTCCACCTCGCTTTGGGCGCCTTTAGGTGTTTTGTGTCACCTCCTTGTTGCTGTGGCAGTAATCCCGTGAAGGAGGAGTTTGGAATCCTGGCTCCTACTCCACATCATCCCAGAGAGAGCTCCCATCTTCCAGGGAATTAGAAGTCGAGTTGAACAGCAGTGAGTCAGCCTGGCTGTTTTCACTTCCCATCTTCTGATTCCCAGCCAGTTTTCCAGCAGCTCCTGGGACTCGCAGCTGTGTCAGAACACAGTAGCAGGGCTGAGTGTGTTGTCCTTCCAAACCTGCCCTGCAGCCAGGCCTGGGGCTGACTCTCTTTTTCCTTCCCAGAACAGGCTCCAGATGGAATATTTTCCGTGTGCAAAACAAATCCAGGTGAAGCTGAGACAAAGCCATGCGTCCCTTGTGATGCTTCTGTCTAATCCCTGGTTCCACAGCCCTGCAGTGCCTGGAGAAGCCTCCTGAGAACCTCACCCGAGCAAAACCAAAGCACAAGGAGGGATATTTCCCTATCCCATGGAGCCTGTCTCCCTGAAAATGGGCTCTCTGGGATCTGCCCCTGCAAGAGGTGGGACCCCAGGAGCGGCACAAAGCCCCTGCCTGGAAAAGTGGGGATGTAGGATCAGCAAGTAAAGCTCTCCAAATAAAGTGTCATTCAGATAAACAAACTTCTTGCTAATTAATCCCCAAGTGCTGAGTCTTGGGGACGTGCTGTGTCCCCGTGCTGGGTGCTTAGTTTAGGTCTGTGAGGTATAAATTACACTTTGTTGTTTCACTCTCCCTTTAAATGAGGCCTGAGGTGCAGCTAAAAACTTTCACACTTTAAAAATGTATCTATTTTAAAAGTGAGTGAACAAGGGACAGGGACTTGTAGCCTGTAAATAAAAGAATTTGTGGGAACAAGCTCCCCCAGGCTGGTTGCAATATATGTAAATATCTGTTTATCTCTGTCACATCTGAAGATCAGACACTCGTAAGTCGCTGTTTCAGTAGAAAACGATTTTCACCGAGATTGGGCAGGATGTGAAAATGGGTTGAATCCACAGGAACCTCACGAGCAGCCTGAGCTGGGTCTGTGCATCAGTTTGTGACTGAAGACGTGTCCCCTCCACTAGTTCCTGTGGTGCTCCTGCAATGACATTTCCCAGCAAAAGCCATTATACCAGTAAATAACCATTTTTCTCATGTCCGGTTTTGTTTGAAGAGCAGCTCTAAGAGAACCTCTTGCTGCTAGAGGTGCTCTCCAGTAATTATTGTCTGTCTCCTGAAGTATCCAAAGCACGTGGTGGGATTTTGGGAGCGTCCTGTGCAGGGCCAGGAGTTGGACTCAATGATCCTCATGGGTCTCTTCCAGCTCAGGGTGTTCTGTGATTTTGTGATCCCTTAAATTTTGCTCCCATGGCTGAGGTTTCTTCCAAATCATGTCTCGGATGTGTTCGTTTTCTTCTGTGGGGGGTGGAAATCTCAGGAATCATGATAGCATCTTGCCTGGAACACCTCCCTGCAGGGCAGTGTGCTCACGGAGGGGTTGTACACAGAGAATTACACACAGGATTAAAAAAGGTTGGAAAAGACCATTTTGGTCATCGAGTCCAACCTAAAAACCTCTAAACTGAGTAACTGTGTCCCACTGTCCTTGTGGTTTTCCAGTCCAGTCTTGGTCCACCTCTTCATGGCAGATCTGGCCTGGTTTGTAAGGTCAACGTTCTCTCCCCTCTGGGATTTTTCAAACCCTTAGAAACTTGGAATAAGGAAGAAAGTAAGGTAACAACAAGCAGCTCCCGTGTGCGTGTGTCACGCACATGAAGTGCTGGTTCAGGGACTGCCTTTGGCAGAGGACGATCAAAACGTTGATTTGGGGATGGCAGAAGTGCTGTGCTGGGACCTCCCAACCCCGACTGGGCGACTGAGGCTGGATTCTCCAACCTCTGCCCTTAGTCCCAGTGCTGGGCCACATCCAGTTCCTTCGTAATGCCAACTGCAAACTGAACAGGGCTTGTGTTGGGATGACATGATTTTTATGGGCTGGGATTTATAAGGTAAGAGGTGCCTCGAATAGAGCAGGTAGCATGTCGTGGGTGAGTGCTAAACGCCACGTTTGCTTGGCAGGAGGTGAATTTACCCCTCAGTAAATCCTTTGTTCTCAAATCTGTCATCTGGAATTATTTTCATGCGTAACTTTGGAACGAAGATAAAAGTTCTGTTCAGATTACGAGGTTGTCCAAGTTGCTCTCTAACTAAGGTTTGGTTTGGGGGGGGTTGTTGGTTTTTTATTTAAATATTAATTATTGCAATTCATAAATCCTGTTGGAACGTACATTATGTGATACGAGCAGGGTGTAGGAATATTTCAAACCCCGCCCTGGTGAAGGGAGGCAAATCCTGGAAATCTCCACGAAGTCACAAAACGAAACGGTTGAAGAGCTCCAAGCTTCAAATTATTTCCTCTGTTTGTGTTGCCTCAGGAAATGAACCATCAACTAATTTAGATTACAATGGCTTAGATTTCCTTAATTAAAGGCAGGTAACTGTCAGAGAATCACGCACATGACAAAGATACTTCAGAGCATCCCTTACCTCAAAAATCATTGTTGTCTTTCCCTCCCTTGGCCAGTTTTCGCCCTTGGGGGATTTTACCGAGAAAAGGCTCTTAAAAATAATAAGAGGTGCCGCCAAAGATTTCGGAGAATTCTAAGGAATTCTCTCAGTTGGTTGTTTTTAATTCCAGATTTAATTTAATCCCCTTTTACCTGCTGGTAGAGTTCTGGTAGAATGAGGACATCCCATCACAGTCCACGAGTATTAATTTGTACTCAAAAAAATCCCTTCTCACATCTAATATGATTCAAAGTATCGTTAATGACACTTGTGCCAGATAAATTTATCTTCTCTGGCCCAAGCCAAGGAGATAAAACGGGGATTAAACGTGGCCTGGCTGCGAAGGGAGGGTTTGGGAGGTTGTTGCAGCAAAAGCCCCAAATGGGGGTTGTTTTATTCCCTGATAACCCAAATCAACAGGTTTGTTATCTCAGGCAACCCCTTTAGAGCAAGTTATTCGCTCGATTCCTGTTAAAACTCGTATTAATGTCAAGTATGTTTGGTAAAGGACATTGACGGCACTGTTTATCTGTGAAGTGAAATTAAATTCAAATCCCGTTTTCTCAAGTGCCAAAAAAAAAAATCACTTCTCTCTTTTGTACCTCAGAAGCCCGAACATGAATTTTACCAAAACCTGTGAGTTTACAGCAGTCAGCGCAAAATATTTATTTAAACCCCACGGGGAGAAACGGCTGAGAGAGAATTGTTCGTATGTGTAAACCCCGGTGCTGAGGGGACGATGCTTGAAAACCACGGCCCGGATGGACCCGACACGCGGAAATAAAACTTTATTTTTCCATTTTATCCAGAAAAACAACATTTCTGGGGGTGTCGCCGTTCCCGGTCTCAGGGCCCGGGCGGGGCCCTCGGAGCCGCCTCAGCGCTCCCGCCATTGGCCCCGAGGCCCCGCCCACCCGCGCGCGCCGCGTGACGCCACCTGTCAATCAGCCCAACGGCGCCTTCTGATTCGCTGTCCCGCCGCGTCGNAGGAGCCGGTTCTCAGCCCGCTCCCCCGGGGGGCTGCGAGGCGCTGCGGGCCGGGAGGGGCCGCGGGGGCGGAGTGGCCCCATCCCAGCCCCGGCAGCGCTGCTCATTCCCGCCGAGGAGCCGCTCCACAGGGATCCCCCGGGCGGGGATGGCGCTGACCCCCCTCTCCATGTGTGGATCCCCCCCCCGATCCCGGTTTTTGATTTATTTTTTGGAACAATGGAGCCGCCCCCGCGCTGCGCCCCCTGCGGGTCCCCCCGCGCTCAGCAGGAGGCGGGTGCAGAGACCCCCCCCCAAAGCTGCGAACCTAAAAAATGAACCAAAACTCCCCGAAATTGTGAGTTCTAATCACAGTCCAACACAGCAATGGCCTTTTTCGTTCCGTTTTAACTCTCCTCTTCCCCCGCCCGCGTTTCCGTGCGGGTAATTGTTTCCATCCCATGAGATCGTGTCGCTGCTGAAATTCCAGGCGGAGGCAGCAGAGGGAACGACTTCCCTTGGAAGTGAACGAGCACATGCGCCGTGTTAAATACATGTGAACTGTTTTCTCGTTCTAGCAATGCATCGCGACTCTTGTCCGCTGGACTGCAAGGTTTATGTGGGTAACCTTGGAAACAATGGCAACAAAACGGAATTAGAGCGAGCCTTTGGCTACTATGGACCACTGCGCAGTGTGTGGGTGGCGAGAAATCCTCCTGGTTTTGCCTTTGTGGAATTTGAAGATCCACGAGATGCAGCTGATGCAGTCAGAGAACTAGATGGAAGGTAGAATGTGCTGCTTTTGTGTTTGCCTGGGCTCGTGGGAAGGAGAAATCGTGGGTGGTGATGCAGCTTTAGGGTGGGAAGCTTCAAGTGCAGGACCAAGGGCTTGGCACGTTTGTTGTGCAGTATTTGTATGATGGTATAAGAGTGGGATTAACAGTGCTGAAATATAATCCAGGAATGGTTTGAGTTGGATGGGACCTTAAAGCTCATCCCGTTCCAGCCCCTGCCATGGGCAGGGACACCTTCCACTGTCCCAGGCTGCTCCAACCTGGCCTTGGGCACTCCCAGGGATGGGGCAGCCACAGCTTCTCTGGGCACCCTGTGCCAGGGCCTGCCCACCCTCACAGGGAGGAATTTCTTCCAGTATCTGATCGATCCAGTCCTGGTGCTGTTCAGGAGGAAGGTTAACTTTGCACTTCAGAATTGGGTTCCCAAGTTAGAAATAATTTAGATGACTTCGTGTGTGCTAAATTGAAGATGGTGGAACTACAGAGAGGCAAAGGATGAGGGAGACTCTCCTTTGCAGGCACAGCACCTTCCAAAAGTGGCTGAACCCTCTGTCAGCCATAGAATCCCAGACTGATTTGGAGTGGAATCGACCTTAAAACTCAACTTGTTCCACATCCTGCCCTGAGCAGGGACACCTTCCACTCGACCGGGTTGTTCACACCTCCATTCACCTTAAAACACTTTCAGGGCATCCACAGTTGTGCTGGAATTGACAGAATGTCTTCGCCGTTACCCCGTCTCTGTTGTGTAGCGTTCCCTCCACGCTGGCTCCTCCCTAACCCCTGTGCTGTCTCTTGCCAGGACGCTCTGTGGGTGCCGTGTCCGAGTGGAGCTCTCCAATGGGGAGAAGCGGAGTCGGAACCGCGGTCCCCCTCCCTCGTGGGGCCGGCGGCCTCGGGACGATTATCGCAGGCGGAGCCCTCCCCCCCGGCGCAGGTACAGCCCCCAGCCCTTCCCATTCTCACCTCGTAGCATCCTAGAAAAGCAGGCTTGTTAAAGGCATGTTGATGGATAACGTTCATCTCTCTCTGATCATGATTTGGAGATGACCAAAAAAAAACCCCAACCCCAAATTCGACCCTTCCCCCTCCCCCACTCCCCTGCCCCCAAAATCGAGGTGAACTTCTGAAGTTGTGTTGAATGTTGGCTTTTGTCCTTAGGTGACTGTGCAGTTGGTAGTCAGTGCCCTCTGTCGTGGGCTTATCCTCGTTCCTCCTAAAATCTGCTCATCTTCTAGTCACACTTTTCCCTTTTCTTCCCCATCCTTCCACTTAGGCTGTTCCTTTCCTTTGTTCCATAATGGCAGGACATGACATGCAGCAGTTTAGCCTTTCCAGACCGAGGGGTTCCTCCGCTTTGTTTGCACAATTTAAATCCTTCCCGAGCAGGCAGCTGTTTAATAAATGCATCGAGTAACAGTTGCTTTTTAAACATCTGGAGTCTTTACACTGTAGTGTCAGTTGAGGTTTGCAAAGCCCAGCTCTGCTATGGAGCAGGATTTTTGGGACCTGGCTGACTAGTTAGCCTGGCAGTTCAGACGTGCAGCTTGGCTTTTACAGGACTCAGTTTACCTGTGGCAGGTGAGTGAAGCCCTCCCGAGTCAGGGTTGNCTCTTGTCCGCTGGACTGCAAGGTTTATGTGGGTAACCTTGGAAACAATGGCAACAAAACGGAATTAGAGCGAGCCTTTGGCTACTATGGACCACTGCGCAGTGTGTGGGTGGCGAGAAATCCTCCTGGTTTTGCCTTTGTGGAATTTGAAGATCCACGAGATGCAGCTGATGCAGTCAGAGAACTAGATGGAAGGTAGAATGTGCTGCTTTTGTGTTTGCCTGGGCTCGTGGGAAGGAGAAATCGTGGGTGGTGATGCAGCTTTAGGGTGGGAAGCTTCAAGTGCAGGACCAAGGGCTTGGCACGTTTGTTGTGCAGTATTTGTATGATGGTATAAGAGTGGGATTAACAGTGCAGAAATATAATCCAGGAATGGTTTGAGTTGGATGGGACCTTAAAGCTCATCCCGTTCCAGCCCCTGCCATGGGCAGGGACACCTTCCACTGTGCCAGGCTGCTCCAACCTGGCCTTGGGCACTCCCAGGGATGGGGCAGCCACAGCTTCTCTGGGCACCCTGTGCCAGGGCCTGCCCACCCTCACAGGGAGGAATTTCTTCCAATATCTGATCGAACCAGTCCTGGTGCTGTTCAGGAGGAAGGTTACCTTTGCACTTCAGAATTGGGTTCCCAAGTTAGAAATAATTTAGATGACTTCGTGTGTGCTAAATTGAAGATGGTGGAACTACAGAGAGGCAAAGGATGAGGGAGACTCTCCTTTGCAGGCACAGCACCTTCCAAAAGTGGCTGAACCCTCTGTCAGCCATAGAATCCCAGACTGATTTGGAGTGGAATCGACCTTAAAACTCAACTTGTTCCACATCCTGCCCTGAGCAGGGACACCTTCCACTCGACCGGGTTGTTCACACCTCCATTCACCTTAAAACACTTTCAGGGCATCCACAGTTGTGCTGGAATTGACAGAATGTCTTCGCCGTTACCCCGTCTCTGTTGTGTAGCGTTCCCTCCACGCTGGCTCCTCCCTAACCCCTGTGCTGTCTCTTGCCAGGACGCTCTGTGGGTGCCGTGTCCGAGTGGAGCTCTCCAATGGGGAGAAGCGGAGTCGGAACCGCGGTCCCCCTCCCTCGTGGGGCCGGCGGCCTCGGGACGATTATCGCAGGCGGAGCCCTCCCCCCCGGCGCAGGTACAGCCCCCAGCCCTTCCCATTCTCACCTCGTAGCATCCTAGAAAAGCAGGCTTGTTAAAGGCATGTTGATGGATAACGTTCATCTCTCTCTGATCATGATTTGGAGATGACCAAAAAAAAACCCCAACCCCAAATNAAACCAAACAACAAACCATAAAAAAAACCCCAAAACAATAACACATTAGGAGTATTGTTAGCTAATAGACGGTTGTACTGATGGCTTGTTTTTCATTTTTTTTATGCTTTTTTTTTTGGTCCATCTATTAATAAAAACGAACCCGTTACAGAGTCACCATCATGTCTCTTCTCACCACCCTCTGAGTCTGCATTAGCCAACTAGCCCTTTCAGCGTCATGTGACCAGCGCGCCCCATGCAGCTTGGCTGGTGTCGTTTCACATGACCCAGGCATGGCCACTCGTCAGGTTGCACCGCCCTTTGGGTTCCCGAGCATGCTGTTTTCTCTCAGCCTTCTCTCCAACCTTAACCAAATCGGCAGCAGCCACCTCGACCGCCCGCCCACACAATTCCCGGCCAATCAGCTCAGCTGTTTATTTACCAAATGTGTCTTCACAACAACCTACAGCAGCAGCCTTCGGCTAACAAAAAAGCAGGAAAAATCCACAACATCCCCCTTCGCCAACCAACTAAATACAACGCAACATCTGGCAAAACCTTTTCAGCAAATTCTTCTTGGCAGTCAGTCCGGCAGCCTCACCTCACCATTTCTAGCTTGTTGAAACCAAAGACTTGTAAGTTTTTCCTGCTTATACAGTTTACTGCTGGTTAAAAATAAGGAGTAAGCGGCTTATAAGTAATTACTTTTCTCAATCAAAGGCTGGCTGTGCATAATTGAGTGGTAACGTACATATGTTGCTTGAGGAAAAAAAAAACTTTTAAGGGTGATACGGAAGCTCTTACATTGTGAATAACGTAAATCCCAGGATTATTTGCATGTGAGACGCCAAACTAAATTTTTTTTTTAATGAAAGCTCTAACAAACGTAGCTTTTTTGTTGTTGTTGTTGTTCCTTGCCAGAAAAATCCTATCACCTTTAAATGGTTTTACTAACAAGTTTTTTCAAAACTTAAAAAAAAAAAACAATTACTTTTTTTGGGATGAACTGGGCCGAGCTAAGGTTATATTTTTAATTTTTTAATTTTTTGGATAAGAAACTAGTCTAAACACACTCTATGGCATTAAAAATGACAATCACAAATATGCAGTTCTAATGTAGCACTTAATGGCATTATCAAATTGACACTGAGCGCATTTTCACTATTTTTTTTTTTCCCACTTGATATCTCTTGTGCCTTGTTACGGACCTTTTTGGCTTGCATGGGTTCCAAAAACATTTGCTCTGTGCTATTTATTTTTTTTATTTTATTTTATTTTTTTCCTTTGGAACCACTTTGTTGGGACTTTGGTGTGGTGTTGTGGGCAGTGTATTTAGTTGAAATGGAAAATGTTGCATTGGACAACTCCGCTCTTGGCGCATTCTTAGTTAAAGTGAATTCGTGGTTGGAAAGGTGCTGTTCACACTGAGCCTGGTTTTACTGCCTAATCTTTCCATGCCTTTGACTGGATGATGGATGCCAGTTATTCTTGGCACCGTGCCCTGGGCCCAACAGGGAGTTTGACAAGTTGGGAAATGCCTCACCCCCCAGTAAAGCTCTGGGGAGGGATGAGGGGGCCTCACATCTGCTTTTCTGGTTTTTTAGATCACCACGAAGGAGAAGCTTCTCCCGGAGCCGCAGCAGGTGAGAAATCCCTTCCTTATCCCAGGGGCTGGGAAAGGAACAGCCCAAACCAGCCCCACGTGTGGGCTGTGCACATCCCGCTGGAGTTACTGTGGAGGGATATTCAGAACGGAAGGAATTTCCCTTCTGCAGCTGCCGGGACGTGTCCACCAGTTTTCCCCAATGTTTCTGGGCTGTTCTCTGCCAGAAATGCACAATTTGGGTGGGGAAAGACCTTTTGATATTGAGGATACCATTTTCACTATAGAACTGCAGGAGACCAGGTGCCTGTTGACACCACAACCCGAGCTGTTGGTTCAGGCTGATGATTCTTGCCTGGAGGGAAGTTGGAATAGTCAAACTCCTTCCCTCCTGAAGGGGAAGCGCTGGGTATCCTCAGCCTGGCTGAGCTTTGCTCTGATGGTGTGTGTTGTGTTCTGCACCAGGTCCCTCTCCAGAGACAGGAGAAGAGAGAGGTCACTGTCACGGGAGAGGAACCACAAGCCTTCTCGCTCCTTCTCCAGGTCTCGCAGGTAAGGAGAGTCTCCCCAGTGTTTGTGTGCTGAGGAAACGTGGAAAAATGACTTTTTGCGCCTTGGTGACACCGATAAAAGTGGTGGATCACCTCTGCCATCTTACAAGGCTCTTCACCTCGAGTTAAACATGTTAAATTATTTAAATATCCGCTGATTTGGGCTGGGGGAGGGGAGCGGTTAAAGGAAAATCTGCTCTTGGCACCTGGATCTTGCCCTAACCCAACCTGTCTGTTGTTCCTCAGTCGCTCCAGGTCAAACGAGAGGAAATAGGACTGTGGGAAGGAGCTGTGTACAGGAAGTCAGGAGATCCGAGGCCAGGAGTATGTACAGAACATTGTTTTGTTTTGAAACTTCATAAAGCTTGGTGCATTTTTAAGATGTTTTAGCTGTTGAACTCGCTTTGTTCCTTGTATCTTGTAACAGGTGGCAAATGTAAAGATGTGAATCTGTATATGGTTCTGAGCAGATCCTATGATTTGTATTGTTCGTGGGTTTGCAATGTGCCAGTAGACACGAGTGTGTGCGGTGTGAGTGTGGGGGGAATGGGGAATGGTCTCTGTTGGGGCTGGGGGTGGGGGTTTGCTGGGGCTCAGCTGTGCAGGGATGGGTGTGTTCCCTGGGGATTCCTTGTGGAATCACGGCAGGGAGCAGAGCAGGACGGGGGTGCTTCCCCCAGCCCAGCTCTGGGGGAGAGACCAGGGACGTGGGGAGGGGAGGGCTCCAGCTTCTGGCATTGCCTGGAGCTTTATATTCCATGAATTACAGACTCGTAGCTGTAGGATCAGTTAATTTTTTACTTGGTGTGAGTAGAGTCCTTAATTATCCAATTGTTGATCGACCATCTGTTACCTCTGAACAGACCAAATCCACAGCAGAACTGACACCTGGAGTGGGTGTGTGGAGTGTCTGATGGCACATTGTAAACCTTAGGAGTTAAAACATTTCTTTACTGTACAAGACTTTTCATGTCACTTGTAAAATGTCTTTTGTGAGATCCTTGGGATTAAAGTTTTGGTTACAACTCGTTGTTCAGTATTTTAACTCTTCCCTGACTGGTGACAGTCACCCCACCTGGCTCAACACACCTGAACTGTCCCAGCAAGGACAAACCTGCAGGTCTCTGCTCACCTGTGCCTGGGGAGGTCCAGGGCCTCCCTCTCCCCCGGGAATCCAATCCCGGGAATCCAGTCCCTGTGTTCCAGATACAGCCGGGGTGGGGTCAAGAGCTGATGGCATTTCTTGCCCCACACTGGTCCCTGTAGTGCTTCCTCAGAAAACCAGCTGGAGATGCAGAGGTTACATCCTGGGTGTGGGTTGGACACAGTTTAAGGTATTTATGTCTCAATATGGAACCGCTGGTCTGGAAACCAAAACTCTGCATGAAGATGCTGTAAAACCCCACGAGCTGCCTCAGTCCTGTATCCCAGAGAGGATGAGCCCCATTGGTTCCACGTGGTTTGGATTAAATCCTTCACACTGAACACGCTGATGAAATTCCCTTCCCTGATGGTGTCCAGCCAGGGACACGGTGCTGGTGAAGCCATCGGGGAAGGACAGGTCAGCTATGCTGCCCCCTTGGGTGCCGTGTTCAGTGTCTGGATTGCTTTATATTTTAATTACTTTGTGGTTGGACTCGATCTTGAAGGTCTTTCCCAGCCTCAGTGAGTGTGATCCTCCTGCAGAAGAGGAGTTTAACGCTCCGTGGTGCCCTGCAGAGCTGCGGGTGCTGGGGCTGGGCAGGCCCAGGATGGTTCCCTGGCTCTTTTGCCCAGAGGGAAGGGGGAGGCAGGGCCGTGCTCAGCCCCCGCATTGCCGCGGGCTCCCGGCAGAGGTCAGGGCGAGCTCAGCCCCGCTCCGCCAACGCCCTCGCAGCTCTTCCCTTTCTCCTCCCTTTCCAAACCTTCTGGCAGTGTCTGACCCTTGGGGGGGGCACAAGGAGCTGTTCCAGCCCCTGCAGGGACACAAGTTGAAGCGCAGGGGGGGAGCAGGTTGTGGGTTTCGTGGAATCTGCAGAACTGGGAGTTGTTCAGCTTTTCAGTGCTTTACTCTTCAGCTGAATAAGGAAGTTGCCCCCTTAGAGCTGTGCTGGTTTTATGTAACTGGGGGTTTGAAGGGGAACAAAGTGGGCAGTTTCTAGAGGAAGATGGGGAAATAAATATGTGTGAACAGTGACTGGCCACCCCTTCCCCAGGGGGTAATTAGCAGGAGTTATTTTTGGTGCACCAACACATTAATGGATTTTTTTTCTGCTGTTACAACCTCTTCCCAGAAAAGCTTCCAGTTTTGCTTTCATTTGCCGTGGTCTCATCACCTCTCACTTGTCTCCCGACATAGAAGACCCTCAAAGTGTCTGACAAACCTTCCCATTTTTAGGATTTTTACTCCCTGTCCCCAGACACCCCACCACGGCTCCCCCTGCTCTGGGGCTGTTGTGGTGCAGAGTCTCTTGGCTGGAAAAGGCAAAACCCGGAGCATCAGCGCCTTTAGCAAACAGTGCAGGAGGGCGGGGGAGTCATTCTCTGGTCCGACCTCAGCTGCACACGAGGCGCTGGCGCCGCGCCGGGACCTGCTGTAAAGGGGCAGGTCGGCATTTCCCTGCTGCTGGAATGTGCCTGGCTCCCGTTTCACACCTCAGCCTGCCAGAGACAGGTGAAATAAAGCAAATTTTTGTCTGGCAACGTTTCCAGTCAGTCGGTAAAGCGGCTGCCAGAGCTGGAGCCACATCCCACATACCCCCCCTGACTCGGTGTGGGAAGTCGTGGCTTCCAGGAAATATCCAGGAGCAGCTCTTTGCTTTCTGCAGCTTCACTGGGGCACGGCCACGAGTTCCCTCTGTTAGTGCCCTTCAAACAAACACTGGTGGGGACTAAAATAAACACGAGATCCAGACAAACATAAACTGGACGATGCAAGAGGAACGCTATGTTCGTTCCCAAGTGATTCATCCGGCCATTATTTAATAATTTAGTGGCTGACATAACTCGGGAGCTGAACAAACCTTCACATTGATGCGGGTGGTGTTTCTGCTCCCTCCTCTTTAAGTAAGATTTTCTGTGGGAGTGATTCAAGTCGGGAAAGGGAAGTGTGTGTGTGTGTGTCCTTCCCAGCGAGATTCTGTCACCGATTGCAGGAGTTACTCCCTGACTACCAGACGGTTCATCCGATTGTTGTCCTCGGGCGCTTGGGCTGGACAACACAGGCACTGACAGGTTGTGATGTGCTGCCAGCACCCCCAAAACATCCGGAGGCTCGGGGACGTGTGAGACAGGCCCTGGGCAGCCCCAGCCTTCCCCTCTATCGGGGTGGGGCGCTGGTATCAGGGTGGGGCACTGTGTCACCCTGGGTGTCGCTTGGGAAAATCTCCCGTGCCAGCTGTGAGAGAGGCTCTATCTGCCCGCGGGCAGAGGCTGCTCACACCATGAATATTCAACACTGTGCAGCAGGAAGCCCCCGGTGCTTTCCCAGCCTTCCCCACTGACTGACAGCTCCACGTCAGTGCTCGGAATAAAGTGTTTGCAGTCACTGGTCCATAGAATCTCAGACTGGTTTGGCTTGGAATGGACCTTAAATCCCATCGATTCCACCCCCTGTCACAGGCAGGGACACCTTTCACTGTCCCAGGTTTCTCCAGCCTGGCTTTGGACACTCCCAGGGATGGAGCAGCCACAGCTTCTCTGGGTAACCTGTGCCAGGGCTTCCGCACCCTCACAATTCCCAATATCCCATCTAACCCTGCCCTCCGGCACTGGGATCCCGGATCCCCCCTTTTCCTGATGAACAGCCCCCCTCCCCCTTCCTTGCAGCCCCTTCAGTCACTGGAAGGTGCTGAGCTCTCCAAGGATTTCTAACCCCGCTGTTTCTGCTCCACCTGCTGTGGGGCCACACCTTCCTGCTGCTGGATTGATCAGCTTTTCATGCAGTTGTACTATAAACTTTGTGGGAGGAGGCTGCCCCAGCTGGGGAGATAGGCTGCTGGTGCTGCCGCTGCTGCCGCATGAAACTCCTGCATCAAAGTTCACCACGTTTGGACTCAGGAATTCCCCTGCATTGGGGGGTGTTTTACAGGGACCTGTGGGGTAATTTTTTATATATTTTTTTTGAGGCCTATAGGCATGTTTTCAGGGGTTTGTGTTTCGTAGAATAGTGAAGTCATTTAGGTTGGAAAAGCCCTCTGAGTCCAGCCCAGCAATGCCACATTCAGTCCGCACGTAGCACATCCAAACTCTTTAAGAAACACCTCTGGGGATGGTGACTCCACCACTGCCCTGGGCAACTTATTCCAGCGCCTGACCGTCCTTTCCAGGAAAAAGTGTTTTGTAATATCCAACCTAAAGCTCTTCCTGAGGCTGTTCCCTCTCCTCCTGTCCCTTGTTCCCTGGGAGCAGAGCCTGACCCCCCCCCAGTCAGGGACTGGAGAGAATTCCAGGTTCCCCCTGAGCCTCCTTTTCTCCTGTATGAGCCCCCCCAGCTCCCTCTGCTGCTCCTGGTGCTCCATCCCCTTCCCAGCTCCGTTCCCTTCCCTGGACTCTCTCCAGCCCCTCCATGTCCTTGTCATGAGGGGTCCAGAAATGCTCCCAGGGTTTGAGGTCCCAGCACAGGGGGACAATCACTTCCCCATGTCCCAGCCTCCCTCCTGCCCCTTCTGTGGATTTACAACCGGCCATCTACAGATCTCTCAGTGCTCTGCAGAGCCCGGGTTTGTCACGGCCGTGGGAAGGGCTCCGGTGCACCAAAGTACAGAACGTTTTAAACCTTTTTCCATCCTGTGCTCAGAGCAGCTCCAAGTCCCATGGAGTATCCTTCCCCTGGTGGGTTCCCAGGAGAGGCTGAGAAACCAGCAGGGGCAGCTGAAACTGAAAGAAAAAGGGTTTTATTTTGGCACCTGGGACTCCCTGCCTTTGATCCCTGTTTGGCAGCCCTGGGCAGAGCTCCCTCAGTGCCTGTGGAGCTTGTCCATCCCCAGTGCCCAGCCCAGTGCCGGGGGCCAAGGCCAGCGGGGGCTCCGTGTGGGGTGAAAGCTGCTCCTTCACCCCCATTCCCGGAAATCCTGCTCTGCAATTGACCCTTACCCTGGCAGCAAGGTGGTGGCTCTCCTAGCGCCACCGATGGCTTTATTGCCATCTCAGCTGTCCCCTCCCATTCCCTCTGCTCCACATCACTCTGGGCCACCAGCACGTCTGTCTGTCTGTCTGTCCGCCCATGGTCTGAGTCCTGCCCCGTTACAGGAGCCATTTCATGGTTCTGCCCCTGGCTCTGCCCATGTCCAGCCCCCTCCTCACCCCCCAGCACAAGGGAGAAGTGAACCCCCACCCGTGGCGTTCCCAAAACGGTGACATGGAGATCCCAGGGAAGGGTGACACACCGTGAGCCAGCGGGATGGGCTCAGGTTTGTGTGGGACAACCCCAAACTGCCGGGCTTCAGGGTTTTGTACCCCCAAAACAGTTATAATTTCTTGTGGAGATGCCCCTGGGCAGAGGCTGCTGTGCCAGGCTGGGGCTGTTGTAGAGGTGACATCGTGAGTCAGTGTTTAGTCACCAGCTCCCGCGATAAAGGGATGGATCGAGCTCCCGATGGATTTCCAGCCACTCCATGGCCTGGGCAGCAACAAATCCCTGGTCAGCAGCTCCGTGCCACACGTGGGAAGAAGTTCCCTCAATCCACAGCTTCCCCAGGCCTGGCTGCACCGAGAGTCTCCCCTTCCTTATTCCCACCCACGGGGTGAATCCTGCTGTGGAATATCCCCCTGTCCTCCCCCTGCCCTCAGAGCTGCAGAATAACCCCCTGGGGACATTTTGGCCAGGCCTCATTCCCTGCACGAAACTTTGCAGGAGCCTGGAGCCCCGGTTTCCCAGCGGGATGTCGGTGCCCTCTGTGGTGCCAGGGCTCTGCTCCGGGGCCGTGGGCAATGAGGTGAAGCAGCAGAGGGAATAAAGGGGCAGACGGGCACGGGGTTCGGAGCCAGGTACTCCAGCCATGCCCCGAACAATGAGGCCTTTGCTGCCAGCAAAAAAAAACAACCAACCAACCCAACAAAAAAAATCCCCACAAAGCTTCCAAGCTGCTCATGGAAAGTCAGTGAAGCAATTACGTTAATGACCATGAATGGGGCTAAAAACAATCTTGGATGAAAATTGAGTGAGGGGCCGAATGAAGCGACCGATTCACAGCCCGGCTCCCGCATCCAGGAATATTTCCAGTAAGCAAAGGCCTTGTTTTTAGGGACTGTCTCATCCCCCATTTGTGCCTGGTGGGACTCTATTTCCACTCTGCTGGGTCCGGGTGTCTCATCAAAATGCCTTCATAAATGGGGCAAACAAGGGCTGGATATGGCAGGGAAACAGTCAATTAACACGATCCCAGTTCTTTTAGGGGCAGAGTTAATCAAGCATTCAGCGTTTTGTCATTCTTGTCTTTCTTTCCTGGGAAAATCCTATTAGTATAAAATCACTTAATTGGGCACTTCAAAGAGCTGATGGGAAAACAGGCTTCGCTGGGATATAAACGCCCTCCAGCCGAACACTGGGCTCATTTAGGTTTCTGCTGGAGCGTGAGGCTTTCATTAAGAGCCTTCACGTTTTCCACTTAAAAGAAAAAAGCTTGTTAGCAGAGATAATAAAACACACACACACACAGAAAATTCCTGGTGATTTGAATGTTGCTGAAGAGGGAGTTTATTGCTGGAATACTCAGGACTTTGTCCCAGCAGAGCCTCCTGCACCTCCAGTGAGCCCTTGGCAACCCTGCAGTCCCAGCTCCGGTGATTTCACACCTGCCCTTGGGGGGTTCGGGTGAGTAAAAGGTGTTTGAGGAGGGGAAAAGTCACCCCTGTGCCCCACGGAGGGGGGACACAGCCTTGGCTGGGCCTTTGGGGTGTTTTGTAGGACTGAACCCCAACTCTGTGGGCTCGTCCTGTGTTAGTTCTCAGGTTTCCCTGGGTGGAAATTCAGGATTTTGCAGCGTTTATGTTTATCCCACCCTGAAAAGTGAGTGTGTACCCTGATCTCTGCCAGCTCCATCCCCAAAGACCTGAGGGATGCTCATCTCGGCTGTTTTCCCCTTTATGTTGGTTGCTCTGACGAACATTATATCCCCCAGCAAAATCAAAAAACATCCCCCCACACTTCACATCCACCTTTGACCACCAAACCCCCCCAGACCCCCACGTGGAGGTGTTTGTGTTCATTCCAAACTGTCCTCACAGGCACAGGTTGGGCCTCGGCGTGTGATTCCCACCAAATGTGGCTCCACAAATCCCAGTTCCCTGCTCTCCATCCCATCCAAGGCCGGAGCATTCAAACCCCGACTCCTTCACGGAACTCCAACTGTCCCCAGCTCCAGGCCAAAGCTCCCACTTGGCTTTTGGGGGTGCTGCTCCCCATGTCAGAGGAGGACACGGGATGAGGTTTGGAATCACAAGTGATGTGTCCAGGCACGTTCCCTGACGGATCCCTGGCACTGAGGACGGGGCTGAGTCACGCTCCTGCTGTGAGTAATGTCTTTGCATCGTGTCTGCAGAGGCCTCCACTCCCTTCAGCGTCTGCAGGATCCACCTGGGGAGATTCCCCGGGGAATTAAATGCTTCCCGAGGGCTCCCTGGCCACGTCTGTGGGTGCCCCCGATGCCGGGAAGGGGGTTCCTTGGAAGGCTCTGAAATGTGCAGGAATATTTAATATAGAAATATTCCTTTTGCTTCCAGGCACTGGCATGAGCTGTTCAAGGAAATGATAAAGACGGAATCTCCCATGATCACACCCCTCCTGGGTGGGGGTTTGGGGACCCCTCGGGGAGGGGAAGTGACAGATCCCACACCGTGGCTATAAATGGTGAGAAGGAAATAACCCATCAAGCCTCTGCTCTGATCCTGGGCCCCAGCCCCAGCCTCTGCCCTCCTTCTCCTCCTCCTCCGTGTTGTGGGATGAACATGAGTCACCTTTGGGATTTATTTATTTTTTTTAAAGTTCTTGTACCGCCTCGTGCCTTAATCACATTCCCCCTGCCCGCCCCTTTTCGTCTGGTGATGCCACTGCGGACGTGCCCGTGGACTTCCTGCCCCAGACCCTGACGCCATCCCGCTGCCCACTTCCCATTTCCAATAACCCGGCCTGAGGTCCCCTCTGACACCGGCTCTGCCCTGCAGGAGCTTCCCAGTTCCTGGAGGAAGGGAAGTGAGAGTGGAGTTTGCAGCAGCCAGAAACCTGCACCCCCCCCCCCATCCCAGGGCCCAGGGATTGGATGCCCACCCCACCCAAAACTCACGGGGGGAATTATGCAGCTACTGTCCTAAGGAACAAATCTGTGTCTGGTTAATTTTCTGGCTAGTTCAGCCCTGGGATGGATCCCGGGTGGAACTGGGACTGGTTTGATGTTCCCGTTCCCTTCTGGGTGCTTGGGGGGCTTTTATAGAAAAGAAAAGAGGTGGTTTAAGCAGGGAGCATCCTCTGCTTCATCCCAGCCCCAGCTGGAGGCTGTGCTGACCCAGGGGATGCCCGTGGTGGCATCGGGATTCCCTTCAGTGCCCAGCACATCCCTCACATCCAGAGGGAGCAAACCCACACCTGCAGCTGGAGCAGAGGAAATGATCTGCTACCACCCAGTGCCACTTCCACCCTCTGCAGCTCTGGAAGTTGCTCCATTCCCAGGTGGAAAAACCAGGGACAGCTTCCCTGTCCCAGCTCACCCCCTTCCCTCCCTCCGTATTACAAATGGAAAGACGGGAAGAATTTGGGAGTGTTTGGGTTCAGACCACAGCCTCCCAGGAGGGATTTTCTGCCGTGTGTAGCATTGATTCCAGATGCTTTCACATTCCCCATCCTCCTTTCACCTTTCCTGCCCATCCCACCGAGCCCTTCCAGAGGCAGCCAAGGAGCCGAGCAGCCACCACTGATCCAAATCGCAGCACCCTGCATTGGGACATCAAACCCCTCGTGCAGCGTGTGGGAGCCTCCAGCCAGACATGTCCAAACACATCCTCCAGCTGCTCCAGCTGCTGCTCCGGCCGGGAAAAGCACGAGTGGTTTGCACACCGAGGGTCCTGCTCAGCACCCCAACACCCGCTGGCTCCGGGGCCCTTCGGGGACGCCTGGCATTCCCAAGGGATCACTGCAACGTGGGGTTTGTCCCTCACACTCTGCAGCTTTCAGAAGGAAACAAACCCTGTCAAACAGTTAAAGATGATCTTGTTGGCTGTGCCTTTAATCTCGTACCCTAAATAAGCTGCGATCCCTGGGTGGGCGCTCGCTCGGGAGTTGGACTGGATGATCCTTGTGGGTCCCTTCCCACTCGGAATAACCTGTGAACCTGTGAAGTGCTGTCACCTCCTGGTGCCCAGGGGAGCAGGTTGGGTTTGTCCCCGTGTGCCCAGGCCGTGATGGTGTCTGGGCAGTGTGTGCCAGGCTGGGAGGGGGGTGTGGAATTGTGGAATGCTGCCCCTGTGCACTGAATCCAAGGGCACCGTTCATCCTGCCACAGGGCAGGGATGGATCAAAGCCCAGGCACAGGGGTAGGTGCCCTCCAGCCCCGCAGTGTAATCCCTGCCTTCATACCTTTCCTCCCCATGCACTTGGATGGATTTTTCAGCGAAGCCACAAATTCCCTCAAATCCCCGTGGACTTGGATGGATTTTTCAGCAAAGCCACGAATTCCCTCAAATCCCCAGCACAGGTTCCTGCAGGACATGCACAGACTTGTTCCTCCTCCTCGTCCCTGCCTGGGAGCCTGCGGGACTCAGAGCAGCAGGTCCTTCCCCAAACACTGTTCTTGGGGTGCTGAGGGTTCAGATGATGGAGCAGAGCCAGGCCCAGCAGGAGAAAATCTGGCTGGAAAGACCAGGGGTGGCTCTGGATGGGTCAGAGAGTGCCTGGGGACCAGGGGAGCATCATCCCAAGGTGGTCACCCCCAAGGGCCGATCCATCCCTTCCTTAATCCATCCTCTCCATTCCTCCAGTGATCCGGGGGGGTGGGATGGGAACCCCCCCCTCAGCCAGTTCAATCCTTGTGTCTCCCGGCTGGGATGGGGCACCCCTGGATCCATTGCTGGGGGAGTCCTGTATCCTCCATCCCCTGCACCCCCGAGGGGAGGTCCCTCCATCCACTGCCTCCCCTGTAGGTCGGGGTCAGTGGATCTCCTGAGAGGGGCGTCCCTGTATCCCCTGACGGGGGGATCCTTGCACCTCACGATGGGAAGACCCCTCCATCCCATAATAGGGGATATCCCTGAGCTTCCTCAAGAAAGGAGATCCCTGTGTGCCCCAACGGGGGGATACCTGTATTCCCTGATGGGGGAATCCCAGCCCACCCCGCGCCAGCAGGGAGGTCACTGTATCCCCTAACTGGGGGTTTCCTTTGGCTCCGTCGCTGGGTCCCTTCACCTCCTCCGAGGAAGGGGTGGGGTTGGGGGGGGTGTCCCTGCATCCCATTTGTCTCCCCACCTCCTACTGTCCCTGCACCCCCCAAGGAAGGAGACCCCCGTTATTTCCCAGCGAGGGGTTCCCTGCAGCCGCCGGTCACAGGTCCCCGCTGGCACCGCGCACATTCCCAGTGCCGGGGAGCGGGCCGGCGGCTGCGGGCGGGCGGTCAGAGCGAGCCGGGGTGGGCAGGGGCGGGAGGGAAATCCCCGGAGACGCGGGAGTGGCCGCTGGCCCCGCCCCGGCTGTTCATAAAGGCGGGGAGAGAACAGCGAGCACCGGGAGACGCGGCGGGAGCTGACGGTGAGTGCGGCTGTGCCGGTCCCGGTGGCACCACCCACCCCCCTCGGTAACCCCCTCCGGTAACCCCCTCCCGGTGCCGGTGGCTCCG
>WEKX01008314.1:31755-49392 GCA_013390025.1 Pitta sordida | reverse complement strand
CCCCCAACCCCCGCCCGCTACCTGCCAGGGCTTGCCTGGACATGCTGGGGCTTGCTCGCAGTGAGGTCACCCTGTTTGTGTGCTGTGCCAGCAGATAGGAAGCTGGAATTCTATTTTTACTCGGGGATGCTGAGTCTGGGCACAGGGTTGGGGTGGCCCCAGGGATGGAGTTCACCCCCACCCCAGCCCCGGGGCTGGAGCCTCTCCAGCTGTCCGACGGTAACAGTCACCGAGTCATGGCATTGTCTAGGGTGGAAATGTCCTCGAGGATCCTTGAGTCCAACCTTTGACCAAACACCGCCTTCTGGGCTACACCTCAGGGCTAACGCCACATCCCCTCGTGTCTTGAGCACTTCCAGGGACAGAATGTGGGGAAGGCAATGTGGATCCGGAGGGGCTGCAGGTGCTGGATTTGGGGAGAATTCCTCCCTGCAGGAGGCTGGGAGCCCCATCCTTGCAGGAGTTTGGGGAGTGAATGAAACTCCAGGGGATACTGTTGTGGTCTGGCTTTGGGGGTCCCAGGCTGTGTGGCCCATGAGAACTGTCCTGCATCCGGGCATTTTCTTTCTATTAATGTTGTTTTTTTCCAAGCAGATTTAATGAGCGTGGCTGTCCCAGCAGGGGCAACCCTTCGCTTGGAAAGCTGTCAAATCCCAGAGCAATTCTTGCTCTTATCAGCCAGACTCGATGATCTTGGAGGTCTTTCCTGACCTCAACAATTCTATATTGAGGCTCCTGGTACCCGTGGGTGGTGTGAGGGCTCCATTATCCCCACTCGTGTGGCAGGGGGAAGGATTGCACGGAAGGAAAGGCTTTGCCTCTTACTGTGAAGGTCAAGGCTTCTGGCACCGATTTGAAAGAAAACAAACAAGGTCTTGTCTCTGGTTACCCAACAGCTCCTTGCAGATAAAGAGGGTGGGTTAGCACAGTGGTCAAGCTTGTGGCGTGTTCCTGCAGTTGCCTAAAGGTTTCCTTGCCACCGGCTCTGGGTTGTTGAGATGAAGAAATTGGCCAGAAAAACATCCTGTTGCTTCACTTGCCCGTGTGCCAGCCTGCCCTGTGCCTGTGTGGAAGTGGGAATGCAGAGCGGGTGTGGATGGAGCCTAAAATCCCAAAATCAGGGTCCAGATGAGGCTGGTCTGTCAATCCCCTCTGGGCTACCTCGCTGCAGAGCCCAGCCTTGGCTACTGTGTGCTCTGCTCTGGTAGCCAATGTGCTGCCCTCGAGTTGGCTCCTGGCTTTCCCTGCGCCCTGTAACTCCTTTTTCTCCCCTGGCAGCCACCAGGATGCCCCTGTCCCACAGCAGGGCGGGGCAGGTGCCCTGCAGCAGCAAAGTGTGCAGGAACCTCTTTGGCCCCGTGGACCACGACCAGCTCAAGAATGACTTTGAGGACAAGATGAGGCAACACCTGGAGGAAGCTCAGCAGCGCTGGAACTTCAACTTTGAGATGGAAACTCCCTTGGAAGGCCCGTTCAAGTGGGAGAGGATCTTTGTGGCCGAGCAGCCGTCCCAGGAGTCCCACAGCCTGGTCACGGCTGTCATCAGTGGTGACAGCAGGAGCTCCTTGGGCCACAAGGTCCCTCCCAAGGACTGTGTTGGCAGGATTTGCCCCGGGGAGTCTCAGCAGAGCTCAGAGGAGTACAAGGCTGGTTCCTCACAGAGCCTGAAACGCAGGCAAACCACCATCAAAGGTGAGTGCTGGGGGCTCCGTGTCACCCCGTGGGGGTTTGGTGGCATCGGTGTCATGGTAGGGATGGACAGAGGGGACTCGTGTGTCAGAGCCCTGCCTGGCTCCTGGCCAGGAGACCTGTGGGCTCTTCTCTCCAGCAGCTTCGGGTGGGACCCACCTGGGGTGATTTTTGGGGTGCCTGCCTGGGGACACCTCCCTCTTCCTGCCCTGCTGCTCCCAGCAGGCTGGAGGCACTTCCCAACCCTGTCCTTCCGCCCTCCAGACTTCTACAGCGCCAAGAGGAGGATTGTCCCTGCCAAGCCCAAGCCGTGACACGTCCGTGGCCCCTCTGCCATCGGGGACAGCTGCTGATGCCGCCGAGCTCTGGGGGTGTCCTTGGCTTGCCCCCCAACCCTGTGCCCTGTAACCTGTTCTGTGTGAAGCAATGTAGAGTCTGTAGTTCCCTATTTATGAGTAGCTCTGGGGTCCCGAGGGACCTTCACTGTGTGCAATGGAGAGGAGGAGCCCCACACTGGGGGTAGGGAAGGACTGAGATGGGCCTGCTGGGACTAAGGCACTGCCTCTGCCCTGTGGTGGTGGGGCCCAGCATCGTCCTTGCACCGTCCTGCTGTCCAGCCATGGTCCATCCCCTGCCTGAGGACTGGCCCTGGGGGACACTTGTGTCCCCACCACCTGGTGGCACCCAGATGTCTTTAAGGAGAAGTTGCTGATGTGGGTTGTAGAGCCCTGGGACACTCTGGCCCCGAGGACACCCTGGCTGCTGGCACGTGGGGGTGGCCCTCTGTGCCAGCAGGATGGACCCAGCGGTGCCAAGCACTTGTCCCTGTGTTGGAAGCAGAGTGACCCGGAGGCTCCTCCTTCCCACGGCTGCTGGGGAGAGGGAGCTGTTCCCTGGCTGCCCTTCCTTGGGGTGATTCACCGGCTCTGTCACCCATCAGGAGGGTGACAAACCTCCTGGAGGGCCCCAGCTTGGAGCAGCCACTGCCTGGGAGGCTTTGGGGCCTCCTGCACTCTGCTGGCCCCAAATCTCACTTTTTTTAGCTCGTTTTGGCTTGTTGAGTGGTGCTGTGTGCCCCCCACATTCCTGCCTCCTTCAACACTGACACCAGGCTGGGGAGCCCCTGCTCTGGCTCTGCTGGGCTCCTCTAGGAATCAGTCCTGCTCACCTGCAGGGATGATGCTGAAAGAAGGAATTGTAGCTTGTTTTCCTGGACTTTTTCCTCCTTTGGGGCTGGGTGGGGAGAGGACCCTCACCTGGCTCTGCAGAGCGAGGGCTTCAGTCACCTCTGGGACCAAGGGGTGGCCTGGAGCTCAGTCCCAGCACTGAAGGATGAGTCCCTGCTCCCGAGGGACTCAACACTGTCAGGTTTCAGCACTTTCATGGGGGTTCATCTCCTGCTCTGCTGGATTTGTACTCTGGAAACTGGTGCAAGATGGTCCCAGGAAGGAAAGGGACAGGGTCGACCTCCCGCCTTGCACCACGATGCACTTTGCTGTGGGTGAAGCTGGCAAGCTCCCAGCACTAAATGTTTATTTATATTAAAAATATTGCTATTAAATGTATGTGGGGGAAGGAGAAATACCTGTTTGTCCATAAATGTTAACTCTCAATAAATACTGGCCTTGTGTAAGGGAATCGGCGTCTCTGGGTTAAATGGGAATAACGGGGGCGGGGGGGTCTGGTCCCTGCCTGGTTCTGGGGGTCTCTCTGGGGGTGCAGCTGCTGTTGAGAGGGATGAGCACAGGGGTTAGGGCAAGGTTTTAACCTCCTTCCCTTGGGACAGGGGCCTGGTGCTGTCACCGTGTCCCCAGGAGAAGCCACTGTGTGGGATCTCACTGCAGGACTCCATGTGATGTCCCAGTGCCTTCATTTCCCCCTCATTTCCCCCTCATTCCCCCTTCCCCACTGTGATCCTGCTCCTCCTACCCCTCAGAGCCCTGCCCTGTGGGGTAAGTGGCCATGGACAGACTGGTCACATCCCTCCTTTAAGGGGGTGCTGGGAGGATGAAGTGGGTGCCCCTGAAGGTCACCCACACTGGGGGATGGGGATGGAGAAGGGCACGTGGTGTCACTGCTGATGGAAATGTGCAGCAGCAAGTCCCAGGGGGGACTGAGATCCCCTGGGAGTCTGGGATTCCTCCACCAGCAGCTGCTTCCTCTGAGGACTGAGCCAGGCTTGGATGTGTTAACCAGCTCCTGGTTAATGTGAGAAACGACCTGTTTTGCAGAGGATCCAGATGGATAATACAGCTTTGTTGGCCACGACATCATGTCGTGGTTCAGCCCAGTGCCCCTCAAGCCTGTCCCCAGAGTGTGGGGTGACACCCACGCACGCTGGTGTCCCTTGATGTGCTCATGGAGCACAAGCTTGCAGTGTTTGAGCTGCTGCTGAGTCAAACCCTACAGATTTAGCCCCTATAATCTTTCCTCTTACGTCAGTCCTTCCAACCCCCTCAGCTGCTGCCAACTCTTCCCCTCTGCCATCACCTCCCGTTTGCCAGGAGTTCTGGCAGTGAAGGAAATGAGAAATAAATCAGTGAACCCCCCTCATCGCTGTTTGGGGGGCACTGGGGACATCCAGGGTCTGTCCCTGCTGTGCCAGAGGGAGCTGGATACCAGGGTTTGAGTCCCTGGGACACTCCAGGACTGTCCTCCTCCCCCAGCTTTGGGACACAAAATGGGTTTCCAGCAGCTGAGGGATGGATGGATGGAATCCTCCCTCTTTCAGCCCAGGTTGTGTCTTGCTGCTCTCATCCCAGCCTGGTCTCAGTGCAGAGCGAGGATTCTGGGGGTCAGACTCCCACAGGAGGAGGGTCAGGCTCTTCCCCTCCTTTCCCCACTGTGTTCCATCCCTTTATTCTGAGACCTGCCCAGCATCTCACCAGGGCTGCCCTGCGAGCCTGGGCTTGGATCTGCTGTGAGCCTGGGGGTGTTAATTCTGCTTATGACCTGAAAACAACAGTGTTTCCCCTTGCTTGTGTTCTCTTCCCTTTTTTGCAGCTGAAGTGGAGCAGAAATGCCCGTGATCCATCTATTCCCCCTTTCCCCCTGTGAACCAGAGTGGATGGACACAGCCCAGGGGCAGTCGGTGGATTTGGTGCTGGGTTTAATCTGAGCCAATTCAGGCAGGAGCCTTGACAAAAACACCAAATTTTGGGGCCAAAGAGCCTCCCCAGCAGGGACTTGCAGGTTGTTCTGCCTTTGGTGGGATGTTAAAATCTGTGGGTTTTAGACAACCCAAAGTACAAGGCTATTGGGAGTCTTAAATTAACATTTGCTGTTCCTCTGCTGTTTCTACTCTGGCTTCCCTGTGACCCTGGCAGTGCCCCTGAGGAGCTGCTTTGGGATCTGGAAGGGTCTGGGGGCACGGTGACCCCCCGGACGGGTCCTTCCCACACCCCACTTGCAACTCAGCAAACAGGAAACGTGTGAGCACCGGCAGTTGAGAGTCACCCGACAGCGGAAAGCGCCTTGAGTAAGAGAAAATGCGAGCTGGGGCACGGGGTGCTGCGGGACCAGCATCTCCCCTGGCCTGGGGGGCCCCACTGCCTCGTGTGCCCCAAAACTGAGGGTCCCTCTGGGCAGGCGGGAAGGGTGAGTTCTGCTGCTCCGGGGATGTTCGTGCATCACCTTCAGGAATAGAAAAGTGAGGGGAATAAGGGATTTTTCTTGCTGTTGGTGAGCTGTGGGTTTGGGGTTTGTTTTTTTCATGCTGCCTGGGGTGGACTGTGGCTGGGGGCCCTTTTCTGAAGGCTGGGAGCAGAGTGGGGGGGGTTTGGAGGGGAGGCAGGTCACTGGGAGCTGGTGATGCTGGGGGGGCCCTGCTTGGCTGGGGATGCACAATTCCCACCCCATCCTCTGCTTGTTCAGTGCCCCTCTGGTGCTGTGGGCTCGTGTTCCCCCCTCCCCAGGGCTGGGACAGGTAACTGGGGGCTTCCCCAAGCCTTGAACAACCCCAGAGCTCCCACTTCGGCTGCCTTAGAGGCCGGGACCACCATCAAGGCTTCTGCCCCACCACGACGTTCTGTGGGACTCCAGCAGCTCCACAAGTCCCTCTCGCTTTAAGGGGTCGGTGATTGGTTTGGGGACCTGTTCCCACATTTCTGGACCACACTGGGATTTAGGAGAATCGCTGTTTCTCATTGAAAAAGGAAAGAGGGCTGGAGGAACCGGGGGTCTCTGTGGGCTGGGAGAGTAAAGCTGGGCTCAAACACGGCCCCGGCTCTGCGTCACAGCCCTCCACGGCTCTGGTTTCCTTCCTTTGGTGTCTCGGCTTTGCCACGTAGAGAACAGCCCCTCACGGGGGTGGCACAGCGGCTGTTGGTGACACAGCCACCCCTCCAGGCCGGGGAGAAGGGAGTGGGGGGTCCCCAGCCCAGACCCCACACGCAGCGTGATGGAAACTTCCCGAGGCCTCACCGCTCGCCCAGGAGGTGACTCAGAGCTGTGAAAACTGGGGGAGGAATTTGAAAAGCTGCTGCTGAGCTCTGAGAAAGTAGGTGGAACCACCAGGTCTGGCTCAGACCTCCAGCACCGCCTTGGCTGGGCCTTTGCTGGTGTCACCTCCTGGCGGGGTCACCTCCTGGGTGGCCTTTGAGGAAGTTGGTGCCCTGGGCATCCTCCGCAGCAGGAGCACGGGGAGATGTGGGATGAGTGGCAGGAGAAGCTGCTCACCCAGCGGATGCTGGGCTGGAATCCACTGGGATGGGCGCTGGGAACAGCCATTGCTGCGGATGCAGGCTGTGTTTGCACCGTGTAACCAGGGATAAACCCTTCTCTTCCTATTGCCAAACCCTTCTTGGCAACTGGGGCTTCAGCCCTTTGCACCAGTGAAATGAACTTCCAGCTTGGTCCATCTCCCACCAGGCTGGAGCAAAGCTTGCCAGCCAGGAGCCACCAGCCAAGGCTCAGCATCCCCTGATTCCTCCGACAGGACGGAGCCGGGGCCATGTCCGAGCGCCGGGCGGGCGCCAAGGGCCGGCGCTTGGGCTCCAGCCGGCGCAAGCAGCTCCAGGAGAGCTCCAGGGAGGCTCCAGCAGCGGCACCTGGCCCAGGCGAGGAGCCACCATGGGCATCTGAAATAGTGCAGAGGGTGCAGGACTTCCTGAGGGAGCAGGACAAGGAGCAGGGGGGATTCGTTACCCGCTCGGACATGCAGGTAAGGGATGGGGTTGTGTTCGGGGGGGTGGCTGGACACTGGGTGATGGATGGGGCTTTACTCTGGTTTGCTTTGGGTTTAGAAATTCCAGGAGGAAGGTTTCCCGTGCAGCAGGGAGGAGCTGGAGCTCGTCTTCGATGGGCTGGATGCCGCCGGCACCGGGAGGTTGAGCACCGAGGATTTCACCGCGGGGCTCCGTAAGTGCCACACGCTGCCTCCCAAACAGCCCAGGCTGATCCTGGACACGGTGCTCTCCTGGGTGGGGATGTGAAATGCTCCCCTTGCTGTGTGGCACCTGGTGGCCCCAAATTGCCCCCGTGCCCATGGGCCACCTGGTGAAGCAGCTTGTTGAAGCCATGGCGTGGGCCTGGGCTCTGCTGGGCACTGAGGATTGGAGACATCTCTTGGCAGGGCAGTTCCTGAGCTCCCAAAAAGCTGCCAGGGAGCACCGGCGTCGGAAAACAGCATCCAGGAGAGTTCGCTTGGTCCTCCCCAGTCCGGCCTTGGAAGAGGTGGACGGCGAGGAGAGGAGACACTTTGCTGCCTTCATGGAGCAGCTGGGCACCGACAACATCTCTAAAGAGTAAGTGCCCTGCTCAGCACCCATGGGTGTCCTGCAGGATGGATAGAGGGGGAAAGGCCTGGGGCAGATCCCTGTGCAGGCAGCGATCCCAGAAACGTCTTGGAGGTGCCTTTGGCCCAAGCACAGGAGCAGGGACAGGATCACAGTGACCCCAATGCTCATCTGTCCCCACACCCCCCAATGGTGTGAGCTAAATGACCCAGGACCCCACAGCTGGCCTGGCCCGGGGGGGATGCTCACCCCAAAACACCCCTGTCCCTGCAGGCAGGAGATCTGGCAGCTCTGGGTGAAGCTCCGGCAGGATGAACCCCAACTCCTGGGCAACCTGGAGGATTTCCTGGCCAAGATGAGGCACCGCATCCAAGAAGCCAGGAGCCAGAAGGAGGCTTTGGAGGTGACCCTGAACAAGTGAGTCAGCGCAGGGCAGCGGGAAGGGATGGGGACACGGATGGGACACGAGGGATGGGGACAGGGATGGAACCCTGGATGGGGACAGGGATGGAACCCTGGATGGCTCATCCCAGCCATGGGGAGAACCCGGGGTGCTCTCAGCATCTCCAGCAGTGGCCAGAGCAGAAGTTTCGCTGATGTTTGGGGTCGGGCTCCCTCTACAGTCCTGGATGGGATGGAAAAGGGCCGGACTCCTGCCGGACACATCCATGGACGAACCCCCCCGGGCAAACCCGGCTGCATCCTGAGCGTCCCGTGGGCAATGAGGGGTCCCAGGGTCCTGCACCCCCTGCAGCAGGGTCTGACCACCCCCTTCCTCCCCTCGCTGTCCGCGCAGGCGAGTGGCCGAGCACGACAAGGAGGTGCAGCAGCTCTGCGAGGTCCTGGAGCAGCAGATCCAGCAGGAGCAGCAGCGGCTGGAGCAGAAGGTGGTCACCGGCTGCCCCTCTCCCCTTGCTGCCCACCCCCAGCGGGATCCCAACGCCCCCAGGCCCCTTTGGCAGCTCCCAGACGGGCCAGTGGGTGCCAATGTCCTTGTTGCCATCGCAGAGCGTGGCCCGGGGCCAGCAGCACGATGTGGAGCTGCAGCGGGTGCTGGACGCCAGCGAGAGGGAGGTGCAGCGCTTGGTCACGGCGCAGAAGGAGGTGAGTTGGCCCCGACCCCCTTCCTCCCTCATGGAGCCTCTGGGTCGTGCTCTAACAACCCCAGGGTGTTGTACAGCTGATGCCACACTGTCCCCACCAGCCCTGTCACACCAGACCCCCATCCCCACCATCCCCCTCCCTCTCCCCAGAGGACACAAGTTGAGTTTCCCCCCCACAATCTTTGCCGGGGAGAGAAATTCAGCCCCGTGTCTAGAGGAGATGGGAATCCATGAATGATTTTCCAGGGGGGTTTGGGAGGGCTGTGAGTGTCCTGGTTGTCGTCCCACAGCTGGAGCGGCGGTGCCGCAGCCTCCGCAGCACCCAGCAAGTCACCAGCACGGAAAACCGGGAGCTGGAGGAGAGAAACAGGGCGCTGGAGGATCACCTGCAGCACCTCCACCAGCAGCTGGAGCAGACCCAGGGGCACCTGAGGACTATGAGGGCTGCAGTGGCTTGGGAGCAGGTGGAGGAGCCAGGGTGAGTTTCCTGCTGGATGGGGAATGAGCTGGATGGGTCCCAGCCACCACAGCGCCTCAGAGGTGTCCAGTCCAGCAGAGATGGGGATGCCCTGCACCATGAGGGGCTGAGGATGACCCTGGGGCAGGGGTGGATGTGGTGAAGAGGACGCAATCGCCGTGGCTGACCCCTGTTCTCTGTGTTTGCAGGGACAGAGCGGTGGCAGAGTCACCCGGAGAGGTGCCAGTGTCCCCGCAGGTACTTCAGCCGGGAGTGTGGGCACAGGACAGAGTGTCTGTGCTCCTTGTGCTGGTCGGTTTTGGGACTGCTGGGGAGCCCGTGGGCACAGGGTACTCCTGCTGCAGAGGCTGTGCCTCCCTTAGCAGTTTCCTCAAACAGAGCTGGCACGATGCCATGCGGATATTTGGGAAGGGAGGGCACAGCAGCACCTCCTGGGACCCCCCCAGATTTTGGGTGGGTACATCTGGACGCCTGCTGGAGAGCTCAGCATCCTTTCAGGTGCACTCACCCCTTCACCAAGTGTTTTTCTCTTCTCTCTCCCCTTCCCACCGTGTTTCTCGCAGAGCCCAGGGAAGTTCCACTCGGAGATGCAGCTCAGGCTGGGATCCCAGAGCGGCAAGGGCAGAGCCAAGAGCACCCACCAAGTGTAAGGGATCCTGGGCAGCAGCTGCTGCTCCCACGTGTGCCCCCAGGCTCTGGGAGCTGCTGCTGAGCCCCCACCCCCTCCCTCCACCTTCCCCCTGATATTTAGTCCTTTTAAAACTGCTCTCCCACCCACTCATCTCTCCTCCCGGAGAGCACATCTCTTATCCCAGCTCGTCATTCCCTTGGCTCAGGAACTGGCTGTGCCTGGCTGAGAGTTGTCTTTTCATGTCTGATAATGCTGACATGGGTACTGGGAAGAGGCACATGTATCCAGGTGGGATAGAGGCCCTGCTCTGGCTCCCTGTGTGTGCTTCCCCCTTTCCCTCGTCCCCACTGCTGCCTCTGTGAGCCCCAAGTGCACCCAGAGGGGAAATAAATTGGGTTTGGAGAGGGATGGGGTGAGGTGGGAGATCAGAGATACCCCAGGACTGGCCAGGGATGGGAGGGAGCTGGAGCCTGGCCTGGGAACTGGGCTCATCACTCCCATTTTTCTGCCCTTTCCAGGGTCTGGGAAATGCTGCCAGCAGAAATACACATTTCAGGATCCCCGGTGAGAGCGAGCTCGGTGGGAGAGGATCCCTTCCCAGAATCTCTGAAAGAGGAACACTTCTCTGACCAAAGCTCTTTGCTAAGAGAGATGAATGATGCAATTGCAGCTCTGAGCAAACATCTGAAGGCACAGGCACCCAGTTCCCCCCCTGCTCTGGCAGACACTGCCGGTCACCCCCGGGATGATGCTGAGCCCTACACGGGGCCAGAGGCAGCCACAGCCCATGGAACAACCCCTGGAGCCCTGCGGGAGACGCTTTCTGGCCAAACCAGTCGTGGGCTGTTTGAAGGAGACGTGAAAGAAGGACCAGCCACAGCTGAGCTTGGTGCTCTGGATGTGACACAGGCTGGTGCGTCCGTGGGAGCCGGGAAGCACACGGCTCAGGAGCCAGGGGCAGAGCAGGGAGAGAGCCCGGAGGAGGCACAGAGGATGGTATTCCCGCAGGGAAAGGGCGCCGGTGTGAAGGAGGTCGTGCTAAAGGTGGCTGAGCACCTGGAAGAGAGTAGGGAGGCAAGAGAGCAGGCGCTGATGGAGGGGGAGGGAACAGGGCGGATGCAGGAAAAAACAGGTTGGGAAAAGGCACAGCTGGCGGGAGAAGCTGAGGAAGCAGAGATAAGCCAGGGAGAAAGTTTGGAGGCAAGTCTGGGGCCACTTGAGGCTGGGCAGGCGGTGGGACAGTCCCTTGCCGTGGAAGAGCTTCAGCCGGGGGCAGCTCCAGGTGAAGGTGTGCAGGTCCTGGGCACGGCACTGCGGGAATGGGCTGACCCTGAGAAACTGGAAATAGAGCGGGGAGAGCACCTGGAGCCAGAGCCACCATCCCGGGGAGAGGCGCAGATGGGAGCAGCCCATGGGGACGGTGTCACCCCGGAGGTGACAGTGGCTCCTGGCCCCGGGCTGCTCGAGGAGGAGCGGGTCAGTGCGGAGCTGCAGCCCCGGGGAGAGCCCGCGGGTGCCGAGGTGCTGCCAGCCCGGGATGAGCAGGGAATGAGCAGCAGAGTCGGGGGAGAGGAAGAGCAGGAGGAGGAGGAGGAGGAAACACAGCCCAGGGAGGCAGAGCTGCAGCTGCTGGGTGAGTCTGGGAGGGAGGACGCAGGATGGGGAGGGAGAGAAGGGGCTGAGGTGCCGCTGGCAGCGGCTGTGCCACCTCCCAGCGGGCAGGAAGGGGGACTGGGAGCAGATGTGGAACCGCTGGAGGCCCAGAGCAGCGAGACCGACAGGCAGCTGCTGGCAGAGCAGGACGCAGATCTGCAGGACAGGAGAGAGGCTGGATCCCCAGGGGCAGAGCAAGGAGGGAGGATGGATCCAGAGGTGCAACCACTGGAAGAGGAGGATGAACCGGAGTTGGGGCTTGGGGAAGAAGTGAGGTGTGCTGAGGTGCACAGTGAGGGTCCTCCCTCAGCAGAAACAGCTGCAGGGAGCCCAGACCCGTGTGTGCTGTTCCCAGTTAAGTCTCAGCCACTGGAACTGGTGGAGGCAGAGGATGCCCAGGCAGATGTGCAGCTTCGTGGGGGTCTCAGCCCAGGAGCCCCATGGGGAGGGGAGGGTGGAACGGACCTTCAGCTCGAGGAGGAGGAGGATGGGGCACAAGGGCAGGGAGAGCCTGGGCTGCCACAGGAACCTGTGCTTGATCCACAGGGATCAGGAGACAGGCAGGGAGAGGGGGTTGGTGGATGTGCACAGCTACAGGAGGAGGCTGAAATCCTGGACACACTGGAGATCCAGAGCACTGATGCCAACGGGCAGCTGCTCACAGAGGTGGATGAGCTCACCTTGATCCCAGGAGGGAGCACAGAGGCTGATCTGCAGCCCCCAAGAGAGCCTGACTCCCTGGGGACAGAGCAGGGAGGGAGTGTGGATCCAGAGGGACAGCCTCTGGATGAGGTGGATCAAGCAGAATTAGTGGAGATGGTGGAGACAAAGGATTCCTGGATAGACACACAGCTGGGTGGGGGTGCCAGCCCAGAAACCCTCCAGGAAGAGGTGGATGATGAAGCCATGGAGCTTGGGAATGAGACTGAGGATGGGGGACAAGGGCAGGGTGAGTCTGAGCTGCCACTGGAGCCAGTGCCTCACCCCTGTGGAGTGACTATTGTGCAGGGACAGGAGGCTGATGAAGGTTTACAGCCATGGGAAGAGGCTGGAATCTTGGATATGGTGAAGGAGCAGAGCACTGGTGCCAGTGTGCAGCTGATTGCAGAGATGGATGAGCTCAAAGTGGCCCCAGGAAGGAGCACAGAGGCAGATCAGCAGCAATGGGGTGAGGCTGGATGGCCAGGGGAGGAGCAGGGAGGGAGTGTGGCTCCAGGAGTGCAACCCTTGGATCAGCTCAGTGCAGCAGAGTTAGTGGAAATGATGGAGACAGACACAGAGCTGGGTGGAGATTCCAGTCCAGAAACCCCCCAGCAGGAAGGGGGCCATGCAGCCCTGGGGCTCGGGGATGAGGCTGAGGATGGGGGACAGGGACAGGGTGAGCGTGGGCTGCCACTGGAGCCTGCGCTGGACACACTGGAGGACCAGAGCACTGGTGCCAATGTGCAGCTGCTTGCAGAGGTGGATGAGCTCAAAGTGGCCCCAGGAGGGAGCACAGAGGCAGATCTGCAGCTCCTGGGAGAGGCTGGATCCCCAGGGGAAGAGCAGGGAGAGAAAGTGGCTCCAGATGTGCAACCTCTGGATCAGGTGGATGAACAAGATCTGATGGAAATGGAGGCAGAGGATGCCCAGGCAGATGTGCAGCTTTGTGGGGGTTTCAGCCCAGCAGGCCCAAAGGGAGGGGAGGGTGGAACAACCCCTCAGTTCAAGGAGAAGGATGGGGTAGAAGAGCAGGATGAGTGTGAGCTCTCACAGGAACCTGTGCTTGATCCACATGGAGCAGGAGCTGGGCAGGGAGTGCTGGCAGGAGCTGGTGCTGGTGTGCAAACATGGGAAAGATCTGAAAGCATGGACACCACTGAGGACCAGAGCACTGATGCCAACGTGCAGCTGCTCACAGAGGTGGATGAGCTCACCTTGATCCCAGGAGGGAGCACAGAGGCTGATCTGCAGCCCCCAGGAGAGCCTGACTCCCTGGGGACAGAGCAGGGAGGGAGTGTGGATCCAGAGGGACAGCCTCTGGATGAGGTGGATCAGGCAGAACTAGTGGAGATGGTGGAGACAAAGGACCCTGGGATAGGCACACAGCTGGGTGGGGGTGCCAGCCCAGAAACCCCTCCGGGTGAGGGGCACCATGCAGCCACAGAGGTCAGGGATGAGGCTGAGGGACAAGGGCACGATGAGTGTGGGCTGTCACAGGAGCCTGTCCTTGATCCACAAGGAGCAGCATCCAGACTGGGAGAAGGGCCTGGTGCAGGAGTAATCCTACAAGAGGAGGCTGAAAGCCTGGACACGCTGGAGGACCAGAGCACTGGTGCCAATATGCAGCTGTTGGCAGAGGAGGATGAGCTCAACTCAGCCCCAGGAGGGGGCACAGAGGCAGATCTGGCACCCCTGGGTGCAGCTGGGAGGCAGGAAGGGGAGCAGAGCCTGTCTCCAGGTTTGGGGGCAGGTCTGTGTGCAGCTCACACCAGGGATGTGTGGGAGGGAGCTCAGGGTGCACATGTGTCCCCTCCAGCTGAGGCCACTTTGCACCCTGAGCCTGTCACTGCTGCCGAGGGTCCTGCTCTGGAAGCAAAGCTGGGAGGAGCATCCACTGGTCCCAATGGGCAGCTCCTGGAGGATCCCCAGACCCTGGAATCACCACAGGGAGAGGGGGCTGCTGCAGGGGGGAGGCCTCTGGATGAAGCTGGATGTCTGGATGTGGTGCAGGGAGAGAGGCTGGAGGCAGAGGCGAGGAGTGTAGCTGAAATTCAGGGTCCAGGACTAAATCAGGGCCAGGAGGAGGGTGTGTCTGTGCTGGCCTCCCCAATCTCCGAGGTGTCCTTACACGTCGGCACATTAAAGCTGGAAAGGCTGATGCAGGAGGATGTTCTCGTTCCAGATGTGCAGCGGCTCTGTGCTCCAGGACAGGCAGCCCAAAGTGAGCCCCAGGGGCAGGGATCAGCACAGGGACATTCCCAGCAGCCGGAGGGGAAGACACCACATGTGATGGAACCGGGGCAGGCGGCTGCCAGACCTGCTGAGCCTCCAAAGCCAGAGGTGCCACCAGTGCCAGCACTTCACATGAGGGTCCAACCACAGGAAAATGCTGGGAATGACCAGCTGGGGCTGAGCCTCGGAGAGAGCTCACTGGGGGATGCGGCCAACAGCTGTGTGCAGCCTCCAAGGCAGCTCTTGGGAGAACAGAGCAAAGACCCCGATGCCGGTCAACGCGAGAAGACACAAAACGGTCAGAGGATGAGCCAGGAAGGCGAGCCCAGCCTGGCAGAACCAGGGGCTGTGCCTGCAGATAAAGCAGGAGCTGCCCCCAGGGGTTGTCCTGCAGCTTCCCTGGAGCCAGACCACCTGTACAACGTGCTGTTCGTCGGGGACTCCCACGTGGGCAAAACATCGTTCCTGTACCGGCTGCACGCCGACAGCTTCACCCCCAACCTCACCGCCACCGTAGGTGGGTCTCCTCCAGCTCCTCTCCTCTCCTCGCTTGGGTCACCCCTGCAATTCCCCTTCCCCCACCCCGCAGGCTGCTGGGGCTCGTTGCACACCCTGGTGCAGCTCAAGCCAAGCGTGTTGTACAGCGTGTCCCCAGGGACCGACTGGAACCACCAAGTCCCCACGCCTGGGTGCTCAGGAGCAGGAAATGCTGGTCCCCCGTGTCCTCCCTGCGGCACCAACTCGAGGCCCTAATGCTTCCCTCTCTGCATTGCTTTTCAGCTCTTTTAAAATCCTCTCTTCACCCACCTGGTTTTATTCATCACGAGATTCCCAAAACCCAGCTGTTAAACAGCTAAAAAGCCAGAGCTTCCCTTGGGACCGACTCCTGGAGCTGCAACCTCGGACCACCCTGTACCTCCTCCACCCATCCTGTGTCACAGGGAGGAACCCTGCAGCCTCAAAATATCCCCTTTCGTGTTTTCCAGGCCTGGATTATCGGATCAAGAACCTCGTGGTGGATAACCAGCACTTCGCCCTGCGCCTGTGGGACTCAGCTGGGCAGGAAAGGTGAGGTGCTGTGCTGCTGCTTAAGGACAAAGGACACGGGCTGTGGATTTCTCCTTCCTGGTAGTTGGGTGGAAATGGTTCTTGGCTTATCTGAGCCAAGGAGGGGCTGTTTAAGGAGGGACTCTGTACAGCGTATGATCTGATAAAGCATAATAAAGGAAGTCATTAAGATAAACCTGGCACTCGGGGCTGCTCCGAATGGCCCCTGACGTCGGGACAGGAGCCAAAGGCGGGGGTTGCCTTGTTTCGCAGACCTGCACCGCCACCTTTCCCTCTAGGATTTCACATCACTGTGAGGCAAAGCCTCCTCAAACTGCGCTGGTGACGCTTTGAAATGCACACAGGTACCACAGCATGACCAAGCAGTTCTTCAGGAAGGCGGACGGGGTGGTGCTGATGTACGACATCACCTCCCAGTATTCCTTCTGCGACGTGAGGTACTGGCTCAGCTGCATCCAGGTGGGTGAATCCCCCGAGCTCTTGGACCTGGAGGTGACTCTGAAATCAGCGTTTCCCCACCTGAGCTCTGCCACCGGTTAGAGATGGATATCTAAGGGTGGCCAAGCCCTTTGGAAAGGGGATTACGCTTGGCTTCGGTTAGAAAATAATTTTCCCTGGAGGATTTCAATCAAATACTGATGAATTTCATGGTTTTTTGCAGTGCCTCGTTGTTGGTAGCACCCTGAGGATAATGATCAACTCTTTAAAAATTAAATAGAAAATGTTGAAGCTGATTCTGATAATGCCTTTAAATCAAAATTTTTGTTAATTCCACTTTCAGTCCTGGGAAATGGGAGGTGACTCACGTCTTACCGAAAACTTCTTGTCAGAGATTTTCAGTTGAGCACAAAGCCAGTGTTTAAAAATGCTGGTTTGCCCTGTGCCTGTAAATCCCAGCCAGAGCATCTTCAGGAGGGTTTCTTAAGCTGAACACCAAGTAAATTCGTGACAAGGGTAACTCACCCACTGCTCTGCCCTGTAAATAAACCAGGACAGGTGATTTGAAGGGGAAAAAGAAAAAAAAAAGAATTTCTTAAAATGCCATTTAAGTCCTTGAAGAATTCAAGGTTTTGTGATCAGCCCAAGATGGGCACATCCGAGATGGGATTCAGACGCCCTCCTGACCTTCCCCTCTTTGGTTACTCAGGAAGCAGCAGAGGATGGAGTTGCTGTTCTGCTTCTGGGGAACAAAACCGACTGTGCTGCTGAGAGACAGGTCCCCACGCAGGACGGGGAATGCCTGGCCAAGGTAGGTGGGCAGAGATAGCCAAGGTTGGATTCCACCAGCCTGAGGACCTGGAGGAAGGTGAAATCCTTTACCTTACCCCTCGTGCATCAGTGGTGGGGAAAGCGACCTCTGAAATCATCTCCCACCCTTCCCTGCCTTGCTTTCCCTTTGCTGTTTTAGTTTTGCTGCAGCAAATCAGTTTATGGGACTGGATCTATAAATTAAAACATTTCCAGCTCTGTTTGTCTTGGCGGGGAATTGTCGTGGATCTTCCCAGCAGCACAAAAATAACAAACTCAACAAGCCCCATCCTCTTTCAAAGGTGCCAAAATGCTTAAGGTGCAATTAATCTCTACAAATACAGACGGCTAATAGAAGTTAAGTGAGGAAAATGAGGAGCACCTCACCTTTACTGACTCAGTTTTAAGGTTTATGGGAATTGGGCCGGTATCCAAAGAACAGTTTTACAAATGGAGAGAGCAGGACAAGGGGAGAGATGATTATTTTCCTCGGAGACAGCAGGAAAGGGGGGATGGATGTAAACTGGTCACTGTCAGGCACAAAAGAGCTTGGAACACCTAGTTATGTCTGTGTTACAAAGGACATCACATCTCATCCTGTTTGCAGTGTCAGCTCGTTCCTTGGTGTTAAAAGTTGATGTCATAGTGACCAGAAAAACTGGATTTCACCCTCACGTTCCACTAAAGAAGTTGCTGAGTTCTTTGTTTCCCTTATTCCCTCCCATTTCCCCTTGACTGTGACTGTCCCCGTGGCTATTTACTCCCACATGAAGCCATTCCAGTGCAGGAATATCACAATTTTAAGTTGGGATCCGTGTCTTTCCAGGAGCACCAGCTCATGTTTTTCGAGTGCAGCGCTGCCTCGGGCCACAACGTCCTGGAATCCATGGTCAGCTTCAGCAGGTGAGGGATGCGCCTGGATTCCTCCAGCTCTCCTCGATTTCATGTCCTCCCTCCCCTGCTTTTTGAACTCCAGGTGCTGGGATGTCACTGCCCCTCCATGTGACACCAGGGAGAACTCAGGGACGAGCCGTGGGAGTGCTGTGAGGCGTCTCCTGAATGCTCAGCATCGCAGCGGGTTAATAAAACCCTGGTTTT
>WEKX01008314.1:0-25540 GCA_013390025.1 Pitta sordida | reverse complement strand
GAAATAAGGGTGAGGCCCTGGGGCTGTGGGTGCCTCCGGAGGGGGTTTAAAGGCAAGGCTGGGACCTGGCCCTGGGACAGGGCGAGAGAGGCGGCATCCAAGTCTTAAAGCAGATGGGAATGTATTTATATTTATATATATATATATACACATATATGTCGTTGTAGGTTCACCAGCAAGCCGAGCACGCTTTCCCTTATAAAGCCTCCTCCAGCACCGTTTCTCTCTTAACTATTTACCTCCGAAAACCTTGGACTGAACCCCCCAGGCCTGAGCTGGGCTTTTGGCCGCAAACCCTTCAGGCCAAGAGCTGCTTCTGGAGCAAGAGCTGCTTATTCCTCCCAGGGTGGTGGAGTTCATAAAAAAACCCCTCAAACCAGAATAACATATGGGTCCCTCGTTTCAAGGCCAGTCTGGAGGGGTTTGCACCCAAAAGCCCAGCTCAGTGTGATGGTGCAGCAGCCTGTTGTTACTGTTTTGCCTGTTGTGTTGCGAGGACGGGAAGGGAAATAATGGGTTGTTATTTGATTTTTGAGGCCTCATCTGTCCTCATAAAGCATAATGCTTTATTTCCTAGCTGAGGATTCGGTTACCCTTGAGTGTGTCGAGGGGCTGCGCTGGGTTTTTTGGTGGCTGTGGTTTGCAGGGATCGCCTACAAAGGGGTTTGCTGGGAGGGGAATGTAAACGTAGCCGGGTGGGAACTGGGATGTATCTCTTGTTGAGCCACAGGAGGATTCTTGTGCTGTTTGGAAAAGGGGAAACCCGCCGTGTTTGGCAGCGTTTCTGCTGGGATAATTGTTGGAGGCTTCCCGAGTCCGCTGGAATTCCGCACGGGACGCCTTCGCGCGTGGAAACTTTGGCACTGGGGAGCCAGAGGACACCAGATAACCCTTCAGAGCATTGAGCACAGCAGTCACAGCGTCAAGGCAACTGGAGTAATCGGGGGAAAAAAAGGGGGATTTAACGCCCTGCAGATGTGCTGGCTCTTGCTTGTTACACCAGGATTGCATGAATGGAAGTCAGAAAAGCAAAGGCTGGTTTTTATCATCACAGGTGCTTCACAGAGGAGACGGGAAGGTCCCTGCCTTGCAGAACTTAATGTATAATGAGATATTATTGATCCAGCCAGCTCTGGGGCACCTTTGCTGGCCCATGGGGCTGCTCAGGTGGTAAGATCTGGGACAAATATTTGCATGGAACGCAAGGAATGTCGGCAAGAAGAGGGCCAGGAGCTAATTAACCTGGCAATGTAGTGCAGCGTGTTCTCCTTGTGCGCTCAGGGTTGGGTTTTAATTTGGCATTTTACCCTTGTGGTGTTTGTAGGGCCGTGGTTTAGAAATCTGACACTGGTGTTAATACCTACAACATGTGACATGCGGAGCTGGATGCTTTGGCAGCTGGTGACCAAACAAATCGGGGTTATTTTCCAGCCAGATAATTTTCCTGATCTGATTCTCCATGTGACCGTGTAAACAAGTGTGCAAGAGCTGGACAGTTGATCCTGGGGGGAGAGGAGCAGTGGCTGAAGTTGGCAGTCCTGTGAAAAGTGGGAGTTTTTTGAAGCTACACCCCTACCGCTGCAGGAAAAGAAAATGTATTAAAATCGCCATTGCTGGAGTTGTCACTTACAGGAGCCTGTGGTGTAAGGGAGAGAACTGTTGGTCAGTTCTGTAAAGGCAAACCAGGGTTTGAATTTGGTTGCCTAACAAGAGAACCTTATATTTTGGGGTGTATCCCCACATCTGTTTATGGCTGGTTTGTGCTGTGGGAGCAGCCAGGGCCGAGTCACAGCTGAGCAAATCTTAAGTTTAGGTGGCACTTTGCACAGGGCTAATCAGCAGGAGCTGGTTCCTGAGGTGAGGCAGTTCCAGAGCAAAGGTGGGGCAGGAGCCTCATCTCCGGCCATGAGTGTTGATCGTGCTTCTTGTGTTTTTATGTGCTTTGAGGGCAGAGCATTGCTAAACTCTGTCTCTCCAGTTGCCCCAGTTTGAGTTACCCAGCTCAGAAACAAGAGGCAAACCAAAACTTCACAAATTCTACCTTTCCCCCCAGCAAAAATCTCTCTTTTACAATGGGATTCTCCCATTGGCAGCTTTTACCTCGTCCAGCAATTTCATCTCATCAGCTGGTGTTGGGAAGGTGAAGCCTTTGTGCCAGAGGAGCACATTTCTCTTTTTTTTTGGGGGGGGGGGCAACTCAATGTTTTGTGCTCATGGGTGAGTTCTTACAAGCTTGTGTTCTTTCTGGGATGTTGAGTCCTGTGCCATCTCTTCCTGTGGGTGACCTGCAGGCAGATTTGGAGGGGAAGGTGGGGAGTTTTGTTGCCTGGAGAGGAGCTGCTGCCACGTTGCTGTTACTCAATAATCAGTCGGCCCTGGGCATTAGGTTGCGAAAATTTAAACAAATTGTGAACTGCTGAACTTCGCCCCACACGTCCTGCTTGTTTCTCTGTCCCGTCCCTGTTGCTGCTTGGGGGGGGGGTGTTGGGGGAGATTTTAATGAAAACAAGTCTGGGTTTAAAATACGGGCCTGAAGTTACAGACATAAAGGCTTAACTCCGGCTGCTGCCTGTGATGATCAGCTTTGTGTTGTTGGCTTTTGTACTGGGTGAGCAATCGCTTTACGGGACGGATTCATTTGGAGCAGATGAATAAATGGAGTTTCATTGATTTCTGGGAGGCTTTTGTGCATTTCCATAAGCTGCGGATCTCAGCCGGTTCTGCTCTTGTCGGGAGATTTCACGGCTGCTTGGAGTCGGCGGGAGATACTGAACCACCCCGAGCTGTCAGGGCTGCAGCTGAGTGTCGTGCTCTTGCTCCTGAGGAAGCCTTCCTGCTTTCCTGGCCATTCCTGGGATCCCTGGTGTTGAGCTGTGGGGTTTCTGTTAACGCACCCGAATCTCTCCGCAGGGATTTCTCGTCGGAGGCCATGGAGCTTTCGGCCAACGAGCTCAGCATCTATGACAAGCTCTCCGAGACCATTGACCTGGTGAGGCAGACTGGCCACCAGTGTGGCATGTCAGAAAAAGCCATTGAGAAGTTCATCAAGCAGCTCTTGGAGAGGAACGAGCCCCAGAGGGGCCCTCCACGGTACCCTCTCTTAGTGGCTCTCTACAAGGTAAGGTGGCTCATTCGAGGGGCAGAGTTCTCCTTTTGCACCTGAGCCTTTTATTTCCCATTCCATTTTCTTGATGAACATTCCAAGGTCTTTGTTAAAAAAAGCTGGGAGGTGTAGCTTCCTTCCTTCGTGCCATGAGCTGCTTTGAGAACAGGAGACAGCTGACCAGAATGGTAAACTGCTCGTGTGTGCTGCGAATGTGCCATGTCAACACCTTCCTCTCCCTTAAATTATGAAATAACGAGATTTGGATTGATTATTCAGATAAAGATTCCCAGTTCTGGCAGCCTGGGTGGAAATGTGAGGAAGGAAATTCTCAGAGTTCAGGGTTGGATGATGAAGAGAGCCCAGCTCTGTTTCTGACCCTGCCATTGCTCTGGTTTCTCTTTGGCAGAAACCCCAAACTTTCTTCCTCGCGTCCTATAAAAAGCTGTAAAACGAGGCAGGAGAACAGGAAACTGCAAATTTGAACTTTTCAGCTTCTGTTCTCGTTTCTGCTGTTGATTCAGTTTGACTTTGGCCGGGGAGGGGGAGGGTTGGGGAGGGGGGAGAGAAATGCGTCATGTCATCTCTTGGAGGCTTATTTGGGATTCTGGTATGGAGGAGGGAGCTGGTGCCAACTCTGCCAGAGTGTTCTGAGGCTCGACGGATGTTTGCAGAAGCCACAGGGTTTTCCTTGTGTAAGAGGGATGGCAGGACTGCAGGTTTTTATTTGATTAGGTGGGAGGAATCGGAACTACCTGGAGATAATCCTCATCGATCTCCTGCTGGATTATTTGCAGGGCTAAAACCCAGGGGCAGAGTTGTGTGGTTTGGGTTTGAAGGGCTCTTGATTTCAGCTTTGGGCAGCCCTAATACATAAAAGTGAGGGACAGCTCTGGGCATAAACAGCAGCTGAATGAGGAGCCACAGCAACAACGCAGTGCAGAGCCCTTTGATACCAACCAGAAGGTGTGTCGTGCTCTGAGAACACCTCAGAATTAACTCTGTGCCTGTTTTCTCTTGCAGGGCCTGCTCACCCTGGGGTTGGTCTTGCTGACTGTTTACTTTGTGATCCAGCCCTACAACCCGCTGCCTCCTGAAGCTCCACTCTCCAGAGCCCAGGCCTGGGGCTCCCTCCTGGGCCACATCCGCCTGCTCCCTCTGCCCATTGCCAAGAAGTACATGCTGGAGAGTAAGGAAATGATTTCTCTGCTATAATCTGAGAAATAACCAGCTTAAATACCAGCCACACGTCTCCCAGGGCACCAAAACCAAATGTGTGACTGGCTTGGGATCATGGTTTTCTCTTCCTGTTACTGTGCTTAAAAATAGCCCCCTGAATCCTGCCTTCATTGGGGCTGGAGCATATTTTCTCTCTAACTTGATCATTTCTTTCTTGCACATTCTCTTTCCTTTGCTTTTAACACCTCGGGTTTTTTCTTCCCCAAGAGTTCCCTTTCCTCTAGAAATCTCTGTGGTTCTGAGAGCCAGGACTGAGAGAGCCCTGCTGGGTAAACATCACCTTTTCTTGCTTTTTTCTGAGTAATGTTAAAAAAAAAAGCCCAAATTTCTCAACCAAATCTTGGTATCTGTGAGCAAAGTGTAGAAACCTCAGCATGTGACCTGGGTTTGAGGGAAAACAGCTTTGGCCAAGGGGTGTATTGGGAAAGGACTGTGGTGTTTATAGCAGTGAATGTAACACTAAGGGCAGTGTGTGTGTGTGAGGAAGTCAGATAAGGGCTCCCTAATGGGGTGATCCCATAGAATGGCATAATAGAAGTGGAAAAAATTGGGTACTTCTCATGCTCTGTTAATAGTTTCCACTGACTTAGACTGGCAGATGGGTGCAAGCCTGGGCTCTGCCTCTCTGCCAGAACACAAAGGCTGTCAGTAGTGACAAAGCTGGGAATTATTTTGGGGCAGGGAGGTGGCTCCGTGTTGATGGTGACTGTAAAAACAAGCTCCTGTACCCGTGCCCTCAGTGGGTTTATATTTAGCTTGGGCACCTCATTGTGCTGGAGTTGTCTGTGCTGGCTCTGACCTTCCTGCCAGAGCTAAAAAGAGCTCCCTGAAAGGCCAGCACCATTCTGCACTCTGTGTGTCCCCCTCTCTTCCTCTGACGTGGTTCCAGTTTGAATGGGTGGGACAGGGGATCCCCCATTGTTCCTCTCCTTGCTCACACACTGGGATCTCTCTGGGAGTCTAAAAACAAGAGAGGAGGTGGGTCTGATGAGCTCCTGACATGAGGAGCCTGTTCATCTACTGCATTTCAGCTTTGCCACGAGTGGACACCCCTCTGCTCCTGTATGGAGATGGAAACCCAAGGGAGCTTTAGTGCTCATTTCATGGAGTGCCTGGACAAGGGGGAATGGCTTCCCACTGCCAGAGGGAGGGTTAGGTGGGATATTGGGATGGAATTCTTCCCTGGGAGGTGGGGAGGCCCTGGCACAGGTTGGGCAGAGAAGCTGTGGGTTCCCCATCCCTGGAAGGGTCCCAAGTTCAGCTTGGATGAGTCTTGGAGCATCCCGGGATAGTGGAAGGTGTCCTTGCCCATGGCAGGTGGATGAGTTTTAAGATCCCTTCCAACACAAACCATTTTGTGATTCCGTTATATTTTTTCAGTCAGATTTGGTCCAGAAAGTTGGAAGTTTCTTCCTTCGGGTGCCACAGGGTTGGGATGAGGAGAGCCCGGGGAGATTCTTTGGGACAGCAAAAGGTTTGTAGGACAAGGGCTGCCTGAAATCATGAACATCACCTTGGGAAGATGAATAAGAGCAGGAGGAGGCTACCTTTGGGGAAACCAGCTGAATGGTCACGTGGAAAGGAGCAGGGCAAAAGGGAAGGGTGAATGACAGGAAGGATGTGATGTTGTTTAAATGCACATAAAATCCCTCATGCCTCTGTGAGTTCTGGAAATTTTCAGAAGTGGTGAGCAATGGAGTGGGCAGCGAGCCAGTTCTGGGAAAAGGAGGAGAAGGGCCGAGGCAGTTCCTGCTGTTTCTCCCCTGTATGAGGCTGTGGTGGAAGACACAGCACGTCCCAATTAACAGATGGGTTGGGGATGGCTGGGGGGACTTTGATCCTGCCTCTGCAAAAGGGACTGGACGAGACCCTGGCTCTTTGAGTGGGCGAGTGCAGCACCCAGCCTGAACCTTGGCAGGGTTCCTGTGGGAGTCCCTCGTGTCCTGCCTTCCCAGCAGGGGCTGCGGCCACCGGGGCTGTCCCAGTGACACTGGTGTCACCTTCACAGCTTGCTGCTCACCCAGCAGGGAGCTGGAAGAGGGAGTTCCATGGACTGGGGCTGAGTCCCAAGCTCTTTCAGCCTTTTTTTTGGAGTGTTGTGTTATTTTGTCCCTAATTTTGGCCCCGTGGCCTGTTGGAAGGAAAGGGTAAAGCTGCACCTTGTCATCCTGAGTGTTACTGGGAGTACAAGGCCGGGATCTGATCACAGAATTCCGGAATTGTTATAGTTGGAAGGGACCTCTGGAGGTCCCCCAGTCACCCCCCAGCCAAGGCAGGGTCACCTGCAGCAGGTGACACAGGAGTGTGTCCCAAGTGGGTTTGGAATGTCTCCAGAGAGGGAGACTCCACACCCTCTTTGGGCAGCTGTTCCAGGGCTCTGCCACCCCCATGGAAAGAAATTCTTCCTCGTGTTGAAGTGGAACTTGTGTTTTATTTTATGGCTGTTGCTCCTCGTCCTGTCGCTGGGCATTGCTGAAAAGAGTCTGGCACCATCCTCTTGGCACCCCTTGGAGCTATTTATGTGCTTTAATGAGTTCCTCTCTCAGTCTCCTCTTCCCTAAAACGCACATTTGCACTGAGCAGCTGAGAACAGCACCGGGAGCTCTCGGCCTCCAGACTCCTCTCCCTTTCCTGACGCAGATCCTGAGCGATGCCAATTTTGAGGGGGCTGAGGATGGAGCTTTCAGTGCTCGGGCAGCAGTTCAAATCCAGCCGGGGCTGTTCCTGCTGGAAGCCACCTGTTGTCAGTTTGGAGGCCGCCCTGGGCCACCGGCAGCGCTGGCAGAGTTTCCCCCGTGGCGCGGACACGGCCCAGGCGAGCGTGGGCGTGCGGGTGGTCTCCTTCCTTCCTTCCTCGGGGGGATGCAGCCTGGGATGTACTGTCCCCCCCGAGCCTTGGGGCAGCTTTCCCGTGTCCGGGCTTGAGGTTGGGGCCTGCTCCCCTGGTAGGTGTGGGCTGAGCAGCCAGGTTTGTGTTGCAGAACAAGGGCAGCTCAGTTAATTGGTTTTCTCCCCCTCCCCATCCCTGAGAGCCCCACGCCGGAGTGGTGGTGAGGCTTTGGGAGGAGCAGGGGTGCAGGATGTGCTCCCTTCTCCCTGCTGCTCGTGGAGGCCTGCCCTCCATCCTTGTCCTTCCCACCTCAGAGCTGTGCTGTGGGTGACAAGGGCTGCCTGTCTGTCGGTGGCTGTGGGTGGACCTTTGAGCAGCCGAGGTGAGGAGCAGCAGCATCCACAAAACTCCCCTGCATTAAGTTTGTAGGAATAGGTCCAAAGTAAATTTCCTTTTTGCCTTTCTCTGTGCTCTGTTGCTCGCTGGCTTTCCCCCCAGACCAATTCTCATATTAAATTAGTGTTCCCACCCTTTGTTTCTTCAAAGCTGACTCTTGGACCCTTGGGCTTGACGTCCATGCCTCTCTCAGCTGTTTTCCCAGGGCAAGATCCCTTTGGTTGGGGAAAATTTCTGTGGAAATGTGGTTTGCATTTGCTCTTCCTGAGCTGGTGTTTATGCAGAGCTTGTGAAAGCCTCAGTGCTGGGTCACACCGGCTGTTCCAGGCCTGCAGCTCTTGTCAAATGCAAAGGGGTTTTCTCTCCTTTTAACAGAATTTTTTAAACCACAATGGTGGTCTCTCTGCCTGGTTTCCTGGTTTCACAACTGTGTGTCATCCCTTTAGCTCTGTTACTACCTAAATATGAATTTTAACGTCAGCTGGTTGGTAAGTGCTCCCTGCCAGCCAAAAAAGTGACATGATGAGCAGAGCACTGAGCTGCTCCCACAGTAAATCCTGTGTCTGCTCGTGGTAGGTTTGGCCCTTGCAGCTCAGAACCCTCAGCAGGGCAGGTCTGTCAGCAAGGAACAGGTCGTGGCCCGAGAACAGGACAATTTGCAGGTTGTGCTGGTAGCAGGGGGTTGTAATGACCTCAACAACAATCCAACTTTGCTTCTCTCAGTGAGACCCAGGGCTGCCTGCACTCACCCAGCACAGCAGAGGATCACCTGGAGCAGGAGCTGCTCAGCACACCTGGAACCTGCTGGAAAAGAGATCCTGTGCAAGTCAGCTTGGAGCACACTCCTTGTGTTAAATACTCCTCTTTTGCCTAGACCAGTAGGGCTAAAATCATGTTTAAAAGCTTTGCACGTAATTATTTCAGAGCGAGGAGCCCAGCTGGAGTTTCCAACACCTTGTAAGTGGCCTGTCACTGTCCCATCCCAAGGGCTGCTATTTGTGGGGCTGGGTGACTGGGGGAGGACAGCAGCTGGTTACTGGGAGAGGGCAGCAGCCTCTGCCTCTTGGCTGGCCACCTCGGGCTGAGCTGGAGGCCTGCCTTGGCTCCTGGCCAGCTCCTGCTCTCTCTGATCTTAACCCTTTGCAGGCAGCCTGCGAGGGTCCAAATGCATTTCCTTTCTCTGTAAGCCTTGCAAATGTGTCCATGCTTGGCACAGGGAGCATCCAGCACTCCTGGCTTGCAGGAGGAGGATGGACTCTGGGCTCCCTGAGCCCCCAGGCTGTGTGTCTGACCCGTGGGGTTCAGGGATGTCTGAAGCCAGTGGAGGGTTGCACAACAAATCTGCTTGGGAGGTAAGGCAGGGTCTGATTTCTAACTCGTTGCCTTCAGCGTGGCTCTCTCCTCTTGCTCAAAAAAAAAAAAAAAAGATGTTATTTTCCTTTTCCTGAGCAAAAGTCAGGCTTGTTTTTGCTGGTTTTGTGCAGCCGTTCGGAGGTGGCTGTGGGTCACAGCTCCGTGCAGGGCTCCCTCCCATCCCTGCACAGCTGCCGCTTTCTCTGATCTCGTCTGTGTGTGTAAACAACCCTTTTGTGATATAACCTGAGAGACCAACAGACGTGTGTTGGCTCGTTCAAAGGGGATCAAAAAGGCTGACTTGGCAGTGCAGGGCGGTGCCAAGCTGTTCATACTCTGCATTGCTCTGGCCCCTGTTCAGCCAGTGCACTGTTTATTTGGATTTGCTGGCAATAAACTGCCTCCAAATCATTGCGCTCCTCTGGAACACCAGAAACTCTTCCTTTTTGCTTCCACGTTGCGATGCCTCCAGGATTTCCTGTTTTCTCCGCTGGGGAGCAAGTGAGTTCTCGCTCTGGATCTGCTTCCCTGTTGCAGAGGTATTTTAAGAGCCTGGCAGAGGCCGTTTAGTGACACATGTCAGACTGTCACAGGCTGGAGCCACCAGCAGGCAGGTGACAGCAGCTGGGAGGGATTTGTTTCACAAGCTGTTCCCCCAGAGCAGGTTGTCCATGCAGCAGGAGTTGTGTGGGGCAGGTAACCAAAGGTGCAGCTGGAGTGGCCTTTGGATGCTTTCCTGACAGTTTGGCCCCTGCCTTTCATTTTAAGGTCGGTAGGTGCGGGTTTCTCCTGGAAATAATGTGCTTTTCCCCCAGTGGACTGTGAATTCCTCTTGGGCTCAGCTCAGCAGACTTGATTTCACAATGTCTCGTTGGATCAGAATCATTTTTGGGCTTTGCTAGAGAGTGACTAATCATCCTGGGGCTGTTGGAGCAGCCCTTGCCCATTCGGGAGATGAATGAGGAGTTCTTGGAGCTGTTCACTCCTTACCCACAGAACAATAAAGGTTCCTTGATGGGTTTATCTGTAGCTGTTACTTTGTTCCTGCCACGAACCAAACCGGGAGGTGCTTTCTCCTCCTGGCAGAAATATTTTCAATATGCTCAGAGCTACAAATAAAAGTTCAATCTGAGGAAGGGGTGAGGATCTCGGGCTTGACACTCTTTGTGGTGTATATTTAAACCCCCACTGTGCTGCAGTCCTTAATCAGCACTCCCAGGCAGTCATTAATAATCCCTGTGTTTCCTGCCTGGCTCACTTAAGAACCCATCAGTTTCGCCTGACTTTGACGTGACGTTATAAATGATCACATTAATTTTTTAGCCTGGTGAAGGTTTTCAGCAAGATGGACTTTGGGAAACGTTGCTTTGGGTAACCAAGAGCTTCCACTATCCCAGGTTGCTCCAAGCCCCTTCCAGGCTGGCCTTGGACACTTCCAGGGATCCAGGGGCAGCCACAGCATCTCTGGGTATCTGTGCCAGGGTCTCCCAAACCTCAAAGGGAAGAATTCCTTCCCAATATCCCTTCTATCAGGCTGAAACCATTCCCTGTGTCCTGTCCCTCCATCCCTTGTGCCCAGTCCCTCTCCAGCTCTCCTGGAGCCCCTTCAGGCTCTGGAAGGGGCTCCAGGGTCTCCCTGGATCCTTCTCTTGTCCAGCTGAACATTCCCAGCTCTCCCAGCCTGGCTCCAGAGCAGAGGGACTCCAGTCTGGGGAATCATCTCATCCTCAGAAAGAGGAATCTGGGATTTGGAACCAAGCTCTGCACGTCGTGGAGCTGCTCAGAGCATTAACCAGCCCTCTGGGAACTTCCCATGGGTGATGGCAGCAACAGCCCCTATGGACACAACACCTGGAGGGGTTGGGATGTCCTGGGGAATCTCCCTTCTGCAGGACCAGGATTCCCTGTGCAGGCCTGGCTGTCACTTGCCTGCTGGAGGCGGTTTCAGCCCTGCAGTCCTGAGTGCTGGGGAGGAAAGCAGCTCAGTGAGGAGCCAGCAAAGCTGCCTCAGCACATCTGCACACAGGAGGTTTTGTGTTTTCAACACTCAGTTGAGGTCAGGAGCAGCCCTTGGCTCCCTGTCCTGCAGGAACAAAAGGATGCAAAAGGTTCCCTTTGAACCTGCTGCACTGGCAGACTGATCCTTCGCCCTCCATATGGTCCCTGAAGAGAGCAGGGCATGCCGAAATCCTGCCCCCAGATCCATGTGGGAAGGTTTCCATGAGTTAATTTGCTTTGCTGGAAGGGGCAGAAGCAGAGCCAGCCCTTCTCAGTCCCCTCCGAGCTTCCAATGCGCCGATCCACACCCAGCATCTCTGGGGCTGTGCACACCCCCCCCTCTCTGGTGCTGGGGGCAGCCAGAAATTTGGGAGATCCTCTGTGGAAACAGCCAAGAAGGGCGGGGTGCTCGTTTTCAAATTGATGTTGAGTTGAAAATTATTTCTCTGCGTAGTGGAAAGTGGAGTCATAAACTCGTTGTAGCATTAATCATAGATGTGCTTTAGGGGGGGAGGTTGTTATCTCTTGGCCTGTGCTGTGTTCGCAGCTGGAAATCCCAGCCCTGGCTCTGAGAGGAGCTCTCCTCACACGGGGAGGGGATGGCAAGTCTTGTTGTGGGGAAATAATAACACCCCAAAGGGAATATTGGGTGGGTATGGCTGATGGGGAACTGAGGCTGCCCCTCAGAAAGGGGTGGGCAAGCTCAGAGAGGCTGGTTGGAAGGGGCTGGTGCTTCTGTCTCACGATGGATAATTCAGTGGAACAGCTGCTCTCCCGCACTCGGGCTCCTCGGGGATGGTTTCCCCACACCCTCTGGATGTGAGTGGATGGAGAGTCCATCTCCCATCCCATCCCCAGCAAAGCCGTGTGCGCACCAAAACAATCCCCGGGCTGTCTGGGCAGGGTGATCATGTCGGAGGAATGCAGGGAGGGTAAGGAGAGAAAATGAGCATCCTGGGTAAAATCCTCCCCTGCTCCCCGGGGTGTGCAGTTGGTGTTGGCTCCTCTTTCTCTCCTCCCCGGGAAGGGCAGGAGCTGCCCGTACTTGTCATGCCAGTCACACACATGCTGGTGCACAGACTAACACCCTCCACAATAAATCCAAAAGATTAATTACCAAAAAAAAGAAAAAAAAATCCCACAGCCTCACTTGCAGCATTTGAAATGAGTCTCCCCCGTGCTCTGCTGGGGTTATTCATGGGGAAAAGAAATCACCTCCTGAATCGAGCAATTGAGAATGCAAATATCGCAGCCCGGCTCAAAAGAGGAATCAAGCTCGGTACTGTCAGGCTGATTAGCATCCCATTCCTTAGGGTGCTGCCCTGAGCGCAAAATTTGGGGATAACTGTGCTCAATGCTTTGGGATGAGGTTTCTGAGTTTTGCCCAGAGAGAAATTACAGTCTTGGTTCTCCCCTCGGATGACAGACCGTAAGAAACGTTTTCTTGTTCTCTTGGTGGCGACTGCCCTTTCTCTGGTGAGATCTTTCAGCCTTTTGTTTCCTGTCACTGACCAGCTGTTTTTTGTGAGTTGAGGTTTTTTTTGTTGTTGTAAAATCGAACCTTTCTAACAGGCAGTCGAACAAAGATTTGCTTTTTTTTTCCCCCCCTCTTGTGAGCAGGGAGGGAAAGTACGTCGGAGCAGTTTCTCATGGGAGTGGGACTTCTGCTTGCAAGAAGGATTTTTACACTTTGTTTTCCCCTTTTTCCCCCCCCTTCCCCATGAAAGCAGTGTAGATGTGTCTTCCAGAAAGACTGGGAATTATATCCTCATCCCTTTCAGTCCCTATCCCAGCAGTAGGGTGGGAAATGCAGCATTTGGGAGCCGCCTGGAAATATTCAGCAAGAAAGCAGCAAAATGAATCCTGATCTGCTCCTTGTTATATCCCAATGAACCCAAATCCTCTGTTACATTCCTGGTTGCCTGTTGCAGGTGTCAGAGGGGAAAATAAAACAAGAAATCCCCTCTTAAGTGCTGCTCATCCATTATTTCCCATGTGCAGGAGCGTGGCTGGAAAGGGTGATGGCAGGAACAGGCAGGTTGTGCACAGTCTTCCCCCCCCCCAAAAAAAGCTGCTGTGAATCCTTGTTTCCCAACTTTATTTTCAGGCAGCCTTCCCTCTTCTTTCCCATCTCTCCCATCCCCTCCATATCCCGAGTTTGCAGCAATGCCCAGGAAACATGAGCTGTGCTGACACAGGCTGGGGCGGGTGGGCCCGTGGTGAGAGCAGCTCTCTGGATGTTTCGTGTGAGATGTATCCCAGGCCTTGGGTTTTTCCAAACCCACCCTGATGGATCAGGGGCTGGGATGGGTTTGCTGCCACTTCCCCAGTTAAACATCTGCCCCGGGATTCAGGCTGCAGAGCCAGGGCTGTCCCTGCCACACAACTGGCGTTTGCAAGTGGAATTTCCGTGAAGTTCTGCCGCTTCTCACAACCTTCTGCTGCATCTCCAGCTGCAGGATTTGTGTCAGGGGAGGTTTGGGGCTGGACATTGGGAAAAGGTTCTTCCCTCAGAGGGTGGTTGGGCACTGAACAGGCTCCCCAGGGTTTGGGCACAGAGTGGAAAACATTCTCAGGGGCAGGGTGGGATTTTGGGGTGTTCTGTGCAGGGCCAGGAACTGGACTGGATAATCCTTGTGGTTCTTTCCAGCTCAATATTCCATGATTTTATGACATTAGAGCCATGTGTTTCCGTGTGGGGGCTGTTCCTGCACATCGTTTGTGCACCCTTGTCCTGCAACATGTCCCTTCTCCCGATGTTTGCTCCCTCTTTTATGCTGGGGGAGCTGTGAAGTTGGAGGAGAGGGGCAGGATAGAGACATCAAATTGTGCTTTCCTGTAAAAATTGTATTTTTCAGGATGCAAACAGCCAGTGCTCCCTGTAGGCCAGTTCAGCTGGTTGTGGCATAACAAAGGTGCCTGGAATTTAACATGGGTGTAGCTGTGATCCAGGAGTTCCTCATGCTGGGACTTTTCTCCCCATTTCATTTTCGAGTCAGTGCATGGAACGAATCAAAACAGCAGCAGCAGCAACCTTGGTGAAATCCCACATTCCCCGGCATCTCCTGCAAACGTTGCCTGGGACAATTTAGTTCTGAATTAACACGGAGGTAAAAGGGAGGATGGTGATTTCAGATCTTTCCTGGCAGGTTTTGTGGCACCAAAGTTACTCTTTCCAACCTGTTGTTTCTTTTTGTCTCCTGGGTGTTATTTCCCCTTGGTGCCACATTTTGAGTTGCTCTTTTGCTTGTGGATTGGTTTCAGTTTATGGTTTCAGTTTAATTCCACTGCAGGTTGTCATCCTTCTGTTGATAATGACAGGGTAGTTCAGGCTGTATCCCTTGTGTCCAGGAAAGTGGGATTTCCATGGGGCATTCCCATTTCTCGCATCCTTCAGCCACAGCTCCACAATGTGCTGGAAACATTCTGTTGAATTCCCTGCCCAGTGAAACTTGGTTTTGAGTTCCAGCCATCAGAAACGACATATAAGAACTCTCAGTATTTCATGTTAGAGACGATGAGCTGATCATCGAGTTTCTCTCCGTTTAATTGTTGGAATTATTAAATCAAATCTCTTGTTCCTTCCCAAGAATGCCAGGACTGGTGGGCAGCAGGCTGCAGACAGAACACTTCTGCACTTCCTGCAAACTGCACAGTCTGTTCTGCTGTGAAAAGCCTCCAGATCGTGACAGACTTCAGGGACCTCTCAGAAAAGCTCCAAAGGCATCAACCTTTTCTAATCAAGGTAATGTGTGGATTTGTGGGGCTGGGTGATGAGCCCAAACTGTTGAACAGCACCAGCCCCACATCCCTGCCCGGTATTTTCAGCCACAAACTCAAAACTGATGGTTGAGGTAGAACAAATGTCTGAGAAGGTGTTTCACCCCAGTGTAAAGATGTCACAGGGGTGTCCCAGAGCTCACAAATGGTCCTTGTGTTGGGAAGTTCAGCAGTTCCTGGGTGTTCTTTGGCAGGAGGGAGTTGGGAGGAACCCTGGGTGCAGAGTTCTTACCTTTGCTTTGTGTCCTTCAAGACAGGGCAGCATCTCTCCTATGAGGAGCTGAAGCATTTCCAGTCCCAGGACCCACAACTGGCAGAACTTATAATAGAAGAAAATTCAGCTGAATTGTGGAGCTGCCCATTTTTCTTTCCCTGGTGAGTCAAAGGCAAAACATGGGAGAGGTGACACAGACTCTGCCTGAGGGAAGCACCAGTGCCTGCAAACTGCATTTTAACTGGAGACCAGGAGAGGGTTACAGGCTTCTGTTTGCTTGCTGGCACTGAATTGTCCCAAGTTTTTTGCACTAAAAATGGAGTGTTGTGGTTTGGACTTCAGGTATTGCTCCCCTTACAAGACAAAAATATCCCAGTGACTGCTCAGGCCTGTTCTTCAGGCTGCACCTTAAATATTTGAGGTGTGGTTTGATCACCTGAGGCAACTGTTCCCATTTCTAATCCCCTCTGTCTGCTCAGGGGGAATCCCTCCACACTAGTGCTGATTGAGAAGAGATTCCATCACTTCTGCAAACACTGAGAGGCCACAGGATCCTGCTGTTTGTTTGGTCTCATGGAAAAAAAAGTGACCATCCCTGATCCTACCAAAAGTTTTGATCCAAAGGTTTTAGTGTCTGAGCTCTCTGAGGTCACAGAGCAAGGGCTGGCAGAGGGATGGTCAGGGCACAGAGGAATTCGTCATGAAATTAGAAATAACAAACCCCACCCTGGCTTTTCCAGTCACATTTCCTGGTCTGGAGAATAGGCTTGGATCCCCCCTGGCCTCTCCATGTGGTTTCAGTTATGGTTGTGTACAATGCCACCTCTCTGCATCCTCTGTAATTAATGGATCCAGTTGATGACTCGGATCGTTTTAAGGGAAGAAGAGATGAAACTGAGGTTTAGTCATCCATCATGATCTATTTGTTCCCTGTTCTCATGGTCCTGCAGCAGGAACCAAGGGGAAGGGAGGAAGGAGCACAAGTTTAGAGGCTCAGAGGTGGAATTTTCCTTCCAGCTCCCAGGGCTGGTCTGTCACGCTGTGAAGAATTTTGTCTGGAAAGTCACTTTTAAATGCAAACATTATCATTTTGTTGTTTTATTTTATTAACACGGGTTGGTTTGTCTTGTTCAGGAACAAATCTGTGAATAAATCTCGGATTCTGCAGGAATTTTTCCCCGCTTCCTCTTTGCTGTCCCTCCCCAGGACAGTGTCCCTGGAGAGCTGCTTCCTCATCCGCCATCCAGATCTGGGGAATAAGGTGAGACCTTCAGCCCAGAGGTTTTATCTTCCTGTCTCTGAGTTGCCTTCCAGCAGCCCCAAGTCCTGGTGGGATTTGCAGGGGCGTTTTCAGCTGATCCAATCCTGAGGAGAAACCTTTGGGGTTGTGTCAGTCCTGCCCATCCCTCTGGAAAGTGGCACCTCATGGTGGCTGTGTCTCCTCTGAGATGTGCCCATGCCAGCAGTTGGAGATGTCATGAAACTCCAGAATGGGTTTGAGTTGGAAGGGACCTTAAATATCACCTCATTCCAACCCCCCTTGCCATGGGCAGGGCTGTCCATGGCACGTTTGTGTCCTGGTCTTGCTCTGTAGCTGGATGAGGATTGGGGTCTTCTTGTGAAATTCGTGTAAATTTTGCCAAATTCATGTCAGAGCTGCATTTTGAGCTGCTCCTGGCAGTAAATCTCTCCCATTCCAAGGTACCTGCCCTTGGAGACTTTTCACTGGAGACTCTGACACTTCAGGCTTCTGGCCTGATCTCCTGTTTTCTCATGGATCTGGGGGCTGTGCAGGGCCTGCTTTGCCTTGGAGGGGAGCAGAACCCTTACAAGGACCTCCCTCAGCTCTGATTCTTTGATTCTGTGATCTGCTGGTGTCTGGGGTGAGGGTGGGAGCAGCAAACCTGTTGTTGGCGCTGTCTCACCTGCCTGCAGGGCAGTGACTTGCCCCTCGTTTGGCCAGATGGATCCAAGGAAAGCTGGCCAGGCTTTTGACATCCTTTTCTCTCATCCCAGAGCTACAGCCTGCACAGCCTCTTTGCTGTAGGAAGTGGGCAGCTCACCCTGACTGTTGCACCTCGGGACACGTGCAGAGGACACTGCGAGATGTTCAAGGTGGAGCTGGAAGCTGGGGATTTGGGTGAGTCCTGAGGGACCAGGGGATCCCTTGGAGTCAGGAGGCTGCTTCCAGTTTGTTTTGTCTGTTGGGTACCTGGGATTTGTGCCATTACCACTCCCAGACTGGTGTGTGGCTGGACTGGCACGCCAGCACTGGGATCCCATGGGATGCTCAGGGTCCAAACTGAGCCGTGTGGGATAACACAGGATCTGATGGGTACTGCAGACCCGGTGTCACTTAGGGAGGTGTTTCTCCACATCCCCTCCTGGGAAATGGGAGCTGGCATTTAAGGATGGACTCATCTAACACAGCCTCTCCATTGCCTCTCCCCCAAAGGTTATGCCAGCACGGATTACTGGACAATGAGCTTCATGGCCAAAGGGACAGAGCCAGCAGTGGTTTGTGATGGAGCTGCCAGCTAAGGACAGCGGGGTGGGACAACAGAGCTGTTCCCAGGAACAAGAAGACTTTCAGCTTTGAAGCCAAGGCAACGACTTGAGAGCAAGCTGGGGCAACTGGGGCAGGCAGCTTTGCCACCCTGCATGTTTACAGTGTTTCAAAATGACTGTTTTCCTGACCCTTGAGGTAATTCTTTGCCTTTCCTCAGATGTGTTTTGGGAGAAGCTCAAGCTATTTATGACCTTCCCTGTCCCCTCAGGTAAGCCCTGGGTTTGCAGCAAAGGCTTTTTTTGCCAGGAGCAGCAGAAGGATTTCTCAGGATGAGATTCACCTTGTGTCCTTTGTGGATTATGGCACTTCTGAAACTTCCTGGGGAGGTTGGGGGTTGGGAGTGGAGGGGCTGTGTGACATTTCGTGTACATTCCTCCCGAGGAGGAAGCATTGGACCTGTCTTGTCAGGCCAGTTGTATAAAGGGAATGACTTGGTGATGTGTCCCGGCTTCACCCCCACCTCTCCCTCACATCCAGGGCTGTCTGCTCCCCAAAGCTGATCCCAGCTGGGGCTGAGGGGCTCTTCCCTTCTCCCACTGCATCGTTCCTGTACCAAAAGAATCTCTTCAGGCCTCTCTGTTGTGATCCCTCTGCTGTGGTTCCCCAGCAGCAGGTTGTGAGTGAGTGAAGTTGTAACTGTGGCTTTTTTTTCCCCTCAACCTCTTTTCCTGCAAAAAAAAATCCCCCACGTGTCAGTGGTGCTGGGAGTGCAGGAGTTCTGGATGGAGACGGTTCTGGGAGCAGAGCAGCTCTGCACAGGTTTCACCTGAGACACCCAAGGGCTGCACGGCCTTTTTCAACCCCTTCTGGTTTTTGGAGGCCCTGCCTGAGTTCCCAGCCCAGGGTACCCACGGGAGCACCTGGAAGCTCCCTCATCCCTGGCAGATTTTCACGTCGGCTCCTTCCACACCTGGAACTCTTTCTCTGGAGTGAATGTTGGTTTTTCCTGGGTCGTTTCCAAGCTGCCTTCCCATGTTTCCTGCTGCTGTCTCCAGTGCCCTGAGAGAGGCTCAGGTTCAGTGTTTGCAGGCTGGGGATGCTGCCATCCCTCCCAAACCTGATCCTTTGGGTCTGATCCCGCTGCTGGAAATCATTTACAGATGTGTCAGGCTGAACTCACGGGCCAGGGCTGGGGTTCAGGACGTACTCTCACACTTGTTAATGTGGAATTGGGAGGGGTTTCGGTTGAAAGCGAGTTAATTCCTGTTCTGAGGAGCAGGGAGCCTTTCTCTCTGTAAATATTTTAGGTACGTGTGAAATGACAGATTGGAAAAATGTCTGTCCAGCTTTTGTTTTTGAGAAAAATTGGAGCAAACATCATCCTAATCTTATTAAGGGGCTGACAAAAGCTGCCAAGCAGGATGACCACGTCTGGCTCCTGTACAAGGATAAAGCAGAGGACAGTTCCTGCTCCAAAGAGTCGAGTCTGAGGCCTTGACACTACGAACATTTCTATGCATAAGCCTTGTTTTTCTCCTGTCAAAACAACGAGAACAACCTGTGTCAGTCTGTTAGTGACCCTCTGTGCTGGACCAACACACACCAGACGTCGGAAAACCAAAGGGGGAGAGTCTGACTCTCCTGGGGTAGAAAAGCACTGCAGCAAAATATGAAAGGGAATTGGATTAATGAGCCTTCCATTAGTATTCTCACTGCTTGGGGTGTGTTTTACACTCATGACACTACGTGCAACTACATGCCAAGACACACACACACGCTCCCCCAACCCCCTTCCCTCTCCTGAAAGCCTCAGTCTTAGTTAATGGAAATTTGGGAGTTTGGTGATGGCAGAATCAGGGCCTCGTTAGCGACTGTTGCTATTTACACTTTGGCAGCTTCTCAAATCAGATTCAGAGGCTGACAAGGTCCCTTCACCTCTCGCTGGTTCGGTACCTGACCCGTTTGTGTGAAGCACTTGTTCCGAGATGCTGCTGGAGCCTTTTCTCGCTGCGATGGCGGCACTTGGGTGTCGCTGTCACTGCCAAGTGTCCTTGACTGTAACTTGTAAAAGAGCTGCGGAGACAATTCCCGAGTGTCTGTGAAATGCCTGGGTTTGGAGAGTCGCACTTCAGCCATTGTTGGCTGTCTGGCTCTTTCAGGGAAGGAGCAGAGAAAATGGATCTATTTACAGTTGCTCTTCAGATTGAGGGGGAGCAGGGGGAGGAAAAGGGCAGGTTTGTGCCTGTTTAGCAGAAGTGTTCTCAGGCATTGCTTCTCCTTTCCTCAAAGAGCTGCAGCTGGTTGGACAGGAGCTGGTGAAAGCGGCCTGTTTGTGGAGCAGCTCTCCAAGTGCACTTTGTGGGCTCTGCATTAAGTTTCCAGCTCATTGTCTGGGCGATCCGTTGCATATGTCCCAGCCGTGCTCCCTTCGGAGTTTACATCATTTGTTTTTAAGCTTTCCAGTATATTTTCTCTTCCTCTTCCAAAAGCTGTGAGGAATTAGCTGCTAAACTAAAACAGGAGGGCAGTTCTCCTGCTGATAAAGGGCCGATTTGGACCGGAGCTGCCAAGCCCCAGCCTCCAGCACGGCTTCCAGAGCAGCTCCTGTCTTCAGCTGCCAGAGGAGTGGTGCTCACACCTTGGGCACCAAGGGTGAGGTGCCGGGGTGGGAAACCCAGAGGGGAGAACACCGTGGCACAACTGGGATGGCCAAAAGGAGGTTTGGATACCTTTAGCTGCAAGGGAGTTCTGGTGGTGTTTCTCCTCCAGAGCTCCAGCTTCACAGAGCCCTTGGAAAGGCTGCGGGAGCTGGGACTTCCCCCGAGAGCCTCGTGGATCTGAGGGGTCTGTTGAGGCCAAACTGGGGGGGGGAATGGGGCTGTTTGTGCAGGTATTGAGGCTTTGGGGTGACAGACGTGAGTCATGGAAGGGCTGTCCCAGCGTGGGCTCCCTCACCTCAGCTCTGTGCTGGTTTGGACAATCCCCCACTCCCACCCTGCCCAGCTCTGAGGGGTTTCCCAGTCAACACGTGCTTTGAAATCCCTTTGTGTGCTTCAGAGCTCGTGTCCTGTGAGCTGAGAGGCAGATCCCAGCTCACCTGACATCCCAGAGGCTGCAGAGCTGCTCTGAGGTCACACCAGGAATCGGTGCTGCCCAGGGGCAGAGGTGAGGAGGGGTCACCTCTCTCCTTGCCAGGCAGCTGGGCAGGAGGGTTGTGACTTAAAAGCTGCTTCCCAAAGCAGGGGTCACTGGCCATCTCAGTGCTGAACTCAGGGTAACTGAAAGGAGAAAGGACTATTATGATTCACTTCAGTACCAGGAAATCAGCAGCCCCCGCGGGAGCCAAGCTGACAGTTCCTATTGATTCTTTTTATTTTTGCTCTCTTTGTTTTCTTCTCTGGTTTTTTTCCCCTCCCAACTGGCACTGCCCACCCTGATTCCCCCAAGGGGTCTCAGCCTCAGCCTCTCTTCTCAAAGCCCTGGAGAACTTTCTAGAAGAGTCAGATTTCCCGTCAGTCTCCGGACTTCAGCTTCTCCCGCTGGTCCCGTTTTTGCAGAGTTCTGCTGGAGAAACTGGTTTGGCTGGGCTGGATCAAAGCCCTTCCCTTCCCTGGTGGCCTCAGCAGCAGGAGCATCCCAAATGAGAGGAGGGGAGAGCAGGACATGAGCTCTGTGACCCCCAGAGCCTCAGGGAAGGGGCTCCCCCTGCCTTGGAACCCCCTTGTTCACCTCAGTGACGCTGCTCCAGGAGGGAATTTTCCACCTCCCCCCATCCCATGATCCACATCCAACCCCGTCAGACCCCAGCACTTCTGGGGTGAGGCCGTTTGGGTGGGTGCACAAAGAGCTTTTGCTTCCTGCAAACCAGATTTTCTCTCTCCTCTTGGTAAATTCTGTAGGTAGAACTCGATATTCTCCGTTTTTTTTGGGAACCTCCTCCTTGCAAAGGGCAGATTTAGTGTCCTGCTGTGTTAAGACAAGGGAGATGCTGGACTTCCCCTTTGCTTTGGACATTCAGACGAGTGGCAGGTGATTTGTTTTTAGCATTTTTCTCTTCATCTTGGGGAGGGGAGCCGCCTTCTAAAGGCTCAGGGGTGCTGGGAAGTGAAGCTATATATGCATAAAGACTGTTCTGAGTGCTGAACACTAAATTCAGTGGTGGATTCAAGAAGAAAAAAAAAACAAAAAGAATGTAAATATGCACTTAATGCAGAATTTTATGGATGGTCATAATTTAATATATTGCAAACTTTGTAAATACTTGGGAAAAGCCTGTAAAGTGTGTAAATAAATGAGATTTGTATGTAAGAGGAATTTAAAAAAAAATGTTTTTACTTTTTGCAATTAAATACAAGTGTTAAATGCACCTTTTCCCTTTTCCCTGATGTTTATTTCCGTGTTGCATGTCAGCCGTTGAGGGGTTCTTTAACCCCTTTTTCCAAGTGGATGTGCAATTTTAGATGAAAAAAAAAAAAATCAGAACATTTCGTTTGGGAAATGTCCCAAACATGGGTGACAGGTTGCCCATGAGGCAGCGGTGGGACCTGGGGACCAGGAGTGACAGTGGCATCCTGGGGGGCATCGGGAAGAGTGTGCCCATGGGTCCCCTCTTCTCTGGAATGTTGTGTTCAGTTCTGGTCCCCACAGTCCCAGGAAAGCCCAGGGGCTACTGGAGAGAGTCACAAAGAGGATTAAAGGGCTGGAGCATTTCCCTGAAGAGCAGAGACTGCAGGAGCTGGGCCTGGTTAGTCTGGAGAAGGGAAAACTGAGGGCAATGCACAGAAATATCTTGAAGGCTGGTGGCGGGAGGACGGTGCCAGACTCTCCTCAGTGGTGCCCAGCAACGGGGTGAGGAGCAATGGCCATAAAACAAAAGAACCACAAGTTCCACCCCCACATGCTGAGGGTGGCAGAGCCCTGGCACAGCTGCCCAGGGAGGGCGTGGAGTCTCCCTGTGAGGAGACAGGAGTTGTCCTGAGCATCCCTTGGCACCAGCCCCGGCGGTGCCTCTCCATCAAAGCTGCTGTGTGACATGGGTGTGCCCCACGTGGCTCCGAACCTCTTCAGAAAACCGTTTCCTCCCCCAAACTTGAAGCTGTCGCGTGTTCCTCGCTATAAATCCCGCTGCCAGAGCCGTGGGCTGCTGAGAGCAGACGCCGACTGCACGATGCTGAGCTCGGGTCCCCTTCCCCTTGTCCTGCTGCTCTCGGTGCTGGAGCTGAGCTGGTCCCTGAGTGAAGAGGAAAAGAAGATAATCGTGGATGAGCACAATAAATACCGCTCCCAGGTCTCTCCTCCCGCCAGGGTCATGATGAAGATGGTGAGTGGGGTTTGGGGTTTGTGTGGTTCAACCCTAATGCTGGGAGGGATCAGGGTGTTCCTTAGAGGAGGCAGAGAAATTCTCCTTTAGGGCTGCAAGTTGGTGTCCGTGGAGGGGTTCCCTAAATTACCTCTAAAGAGATGAGTTTTCTTCACCTTTAGAGTTTTCTTTGGTCGTTTCTGGAAGTTTTTGGGTGTGATCTGAGTTCTCTGATGCAGCTCTTGGTCACCTGAGTGCCCACGGGAGCTCCTTGTGATGGGGAGGAAGAGCAGGTGAGACCTTGCCATGGAGACCTTTCCGTGACCACTCCCAAGAACTGGAGGGGGAATCCTGCTGTGTGGGGCATCCCTGGTGCCTTGAATTTGCATCAACTTCAATCATGACAACCAGGTCTTTCAGTTTTTTGTGGGCTGATAAAGAGGAGCTTAACAACCCAAAGAAACAGAAAGTTAAATTCAGGGAGAGGAGGCCTGACTCGACTCATGGGGACAAAGCCAGAACCCTGGGCATGGTTTCTCCTCGCTGAGTTGAAGAGGCTCCATGGTGATGCTGGATGTGCTCCAGGAGAGGTTGTGAGGGCTCTGACCTTCCCCTGTGGGGCTGTAAACCAAGGTTTGGATTGTGCTGGGACTCTCTTGAGGTGGGCTGGGATTTGAATTTTAGTCATAAATAGGGAAACTGTGTCCAGAGAGCCCAGGTGTCCTTGTTAAGGTCCTTGTTCATGTGGGAGACCCTCATGTCCCTCTCTCTGTGCTCCTTTCAGGCCAGGGACACGAAACTGGAGGCCAGTGCTCAATCCCGTGCAGAGATGTGCATCTGGAACCACAACAAGGAGGGGACCAAACTGGGGCAAAACCTCTTTGTTATGGGCCCAGAGCTGGACCTGAAATTTGCTGTGGAATAATGGAACGGGGAGAAGAAATTCTACAACTTGGCAAAGTCCATGTGTGTCCCCGGGCAGACGTGTGACGACTACAAACAGGTACCAGCTGCTGAGGTGAAGGGATGGGGCAGCTGGGACAGGAGCTGGACCAGAGCTCCAGCTCCTCCCAAAGTCTTTGAAGAGGGATGGGAAACCAGGTGGGAATCACAATGACTCAGGGGGACCTGGGCCATGATGTGCCTTCTGGAGAAGATCTTTTTTGAAACAAGCTCTGCAGCCCTTTTTTCTTGGCTGCTCAGCAGAGCTGGGTGCCAGCCTGTCTCGGGCAGAGAGACAAGGCCTCAGTGTCTCCTCACAGCTTGGGTGGGAACAAGGAGGAGCAGGGCTGGTGGTGGATCCAGAGTCCCAAAGCAATGTGGGGATGTGGGATCTGGGGCACACACTAAGAGAGGAGGAAGGCATTGGGGTAGTCCCAGAGCAGCCTTCGAGGGCAGGGGGCAGGTTGACTTCACCCAATGCCCTCACCTTCAGCCCTGGTCTTTGCCTTAGGTGGTGTGGGCAGACACCCAACAAATCGGCTGCGGGGCCAAGTTTTGTGAGAAGATTGAAGGAATTGAAACAGAGAACATGCACCTCCTGGTCTGCAACTATTATCCGTCGTAAGTGCCAGGCCCTGCGTGAATTGGTGGGGTTTGTGTGCTGGAAATGTCCTTCCCCCTGTCCTTATATGAGAGGAGAGTTTGGCCTTGGTCAGAAATAGAAGCAAAGCAGTTCCAAAGAAAGGCCTTCGTTATCTTGGGCTGGTCACAGAGGAAGGAAGGGTTGTCTGGCGATCCTTGCCCATGATTACTGCTGCTGAGGTCTGGCTCAGCTCCTGGCACAGACCCAGGGAGGGACCCTCTGCCCTGAGAGGTGCCGGAGGCTGAAGCTGCAGTAGCAGGGGGTACAAAGAGCTCCCTGCTCTGTGCCTTGTTCTTCCCTGCTTTTCCAGCACTTCCCTGGGGGTGGAGGAGCGCTTTGACACCAGCAGGAAGGGTTGGGTGTGGAAGCAGAAGTGGGTACCCCCTTCACAGCCCTGGAAACAGCTTTGGGACCACCTGCATGGGGCTGCTGAGACCAACTCAGTGCAGCCAGTGGCTGCAGACCTTCTTTGGGATCTGGAGCAGAAGGAAGACAGAATCACCAGTCCCAGTGCCCATCCAGGGCTCTGTTCTAAAGGAGAGTGAAGGATCCGGTCCATGGAGCTGCATCCCCTGGTTTTAGCAACCTTAGGATCAGGCTGTTGAGTAATTGGCACTGACAGTCCATGGCAGGAGATCATGACCTGGTGTCTCCATTGATGCTGCATTTTGCCTTGGCTGGGATATCCCAGCTGAGTCAGACTCCCCTTTAGGTTAGGAGTTTCCTTTTCCTATACTCCTTTTTCTCGGCATCTTCTGCTTCCAGGGGTTATTCAAATGGCCGAAAGCCGTACTGGCACGGATCCCCCTGTACCATGTGTCCTGAGGGCACAGTCTGTGTGAACAACCTGTGCGGTGAGTGAGCGAAGCCATGCGTGTCCCCTGATGAGCTACGGGGACTGAGACCCCTGAGACTCCAACTGAGGGCTCAGGGTCTGAGTTCTGAACCCCTCAGGAGTTCTCAGGAAGCCCAGGACCATCAGTTCCAGGTCAGCTGCTTCAAGATGAGGAGAGTTGGACAAGGGCCAGAACAAGAAAGCCCTGATCCTACCGAGGCACCTGGGCTAATTCTTTGCTTTGAGCCCATGTTAGACCCGGATTATAAAGTCTCTCCAGAGGCAGAGGTAGACACTGGAGAGTCTGTTAGCTCCTTCACTACAGAGGATCTTGCCCTGTAACTCCAGGTTTTCTTCTCTTTCTTCAGCATCTGCCCTGGACACTGAAGAACTGGAGAC